>JANCMA020314185.1:0-11952 GCA_024336925.2 Zoanthus solanderi | reverse complement strand
GATAATTTTTAGGAGCAAGTAATGAATTATTTACTGAAATTTGTCAAAAGCTGAAATTTAATCATAAAAGAAATGTAGCAAATACCTTGTTTTAGAATTTATCAGCATGTCCATTGGGAAGTAAGTTCAATGTTTTAATATAGCATTAGAAGAACTCGGCCAGTAGTTGAAGTGTTTTCACATGTCGTCATCCCTGATTTAGTACCGATCAAAAATCACCATCTTGAAGTGATCTTGTCAAAAAAAGTCAAGAATCTGCATATTTTTGTTCCCAAGTGTTCATCACCATAAAACAAACCAATTTCAATGATTGTAAATCTGGTATTCAGTAAATCTGGTAAAGGGTGGAATTCCATTTTAGAAAATCAATCAGAAAAACAGGATTAACAATGTTGCAAACTGCTTTTCAAGAAATCTGAACCTCAAACTTGTCTAAAAGGCGGGAAAATTACTAGACGTGCGCAAAAGAACCCGCCAAATTAAATAACTTGTGTGTATACTCTCAGATAAATGATAACTTTTGCTGGAGTAAAATCTTAGTAAAAATCATTTTGATTCATATATTCAGTGGTCTGAATTTATTCAAGACTCAGCCATGGTTAAGAAACAAAGGTTAAAGTTCATAACTGCATGGCATGGTCTTGCTAGTTAGTGACAGATAAACCAAAATCACATGATTGATTTTGACCAATTGCAAGTGCAGATTTTTTACGGTGAACAAATTAAGGTTGCTTCTTAACATACATTAGATTTATCTTTGATTCAGCTTTGATAATTTCAGTACATTATCAGTCTAACAGTAAGTCCAAATATATATGCAACTTTTGATCATTTTCCAAAACCTGCATGTGGGATTGGTTGAAAATAACCCCATGGATTAGCATGCTATGTCAACAGGGTCACAACTGCCGTGCTCTAATTTCAAGAAAGCATAATCTTCACGTATTATTGAAAGTGGCAGAGTCAGTAAGATATACAAAAATACAAAAAAAAAACAAAATTTCAAAGATTATAAACAACTTAGTGCCAAAAAGCACAAAGCGATAGACTGTGATGTGCTCTGTTCTTAAAGTTAAGCTTTAGCATTATTAAAACTGCAATTTTAATTTTACTTATAATGCAGCAAACAAAAGAGATTGATGTTCTTTGGACAGGTTTGTAGCTCATAGTATTTTGTAGTTTCTTTAGAATTAAATTCTTATCTAATTTCTCACATTAGTTGTGTATATACTGTATCGCAGACTTGCATTGTGCAGAGTGAACTCAGATTGAATGTTAAAAAGGTCTGACTGCAGTTTCAGTTCTGCATGCTTCAGTTTGAATTTCTCATTTATTGTGTCGCTACCACATGCTTCTATTTGTAAACAAAACACTGACAGCTTGAAAATATTTCAGAGCTGGACACTAACAGTAGCCAACTAGCCACAGACTAGTAGCAATTCAGTTTTGGCTTGTAAATTTTCTGTTTCCACTAGTCACTTTGGATAGTTAACAAAATGAAATTGACTGAACTAATTTCTGTTTTTCTCAAGGATGACATCTCAGAATTGCAATGTTTAGCTAGTAAAAATCTTCTTTGGCTAGCAACATCTACAGTAAGTTGCCACTAGCCACTAGACTAATAAGTTGAAAAGTTAGTGTCGAGCCCTGTATTTGTTCCAATAGTTGCAGGATTCAGTAATTGATTGTGAGCGGTATGGCTTAATCTATTGATGTTCACAGGTAATGGCTGTGCTAAATACCAACCATGGCTTCCATCAAAATCTGAAATCCAACTGCTTCAAGAAAACTGCAAGAGGCGCAAAATAGCAATCAACTCTACAATAGGTAAACACTTTCAGAAGTTTAGTAGAACTCCTTTACTCTACCTTCATACATTGAGTCAATTTGTACAATGTATTGTTATTTGAATTTACTTGATGTCATTCAGTTCCTTCTCTCTATACGAAGATTTGTGCCCTTTCTCAGTCCCACCACTTAACTCAATCTCTTGCAGCCCACTTACTGTAATCTCATCCATGGATTGGAATTTCAGGATGGTACCTTTTCTTTCCACCTTAATTGTTTCTCCATCTCTGCATGCCTTGGATGTCCTGGTTTTCTCTTGCCATCAGGTCTCAACTGGGTAACCACACCTGGTAGTTTTCTCTAGCCATTGTGTCTCCACCGGTTAACCACACTGGTGTGTTCAGACTTCTCCATGTACAAAACATGGCCTACCATTTCCATCTCCTCTCTCTGACTGTTACACTTAGGGTAAGTTCGATTGGGAAATCCAGATTTAGAGTTTCAAAATCTAAATCCTGATTTCCCAATTGAATGCGAAATCCGAAAATGGATTTCACCCCAATCCAGATTTTTTGGATTTCCCTTTTTGTCGTTCGATTGGGAAATCCGAAAGAGGATTTGGTAAACTGTTCTTGTGAACAGTGTATCTTGTGCTAATTATGCATACGATTTGGATTTCTTAATTGAAATCCACCCTGAAGATGGATTTCTAAGAGGTGAAATCCATTTTCGGATTTCGTGTTTGATTGGGAAATCCAGATTTATATTTTGAAAATCTAAATCTGGATTTCCCAATCAAATGCACCCTTAACAATTCCTACAAATCTTGTAAAAAATGAGTGTGAGAAAAGATGCAGAGATAAATATTAGATGGCTGTCACAGGTTGTACAGTATAGTTCAAGTGCAGTGGATATTAATTTTTACCAGCTGCTCTCAGGTTTTTCATGTGAGCCTCATTCCTATCTTGTTGAAAACTGAGAACAAGACGTAAGAAGTTAAGAGCTAATATGGGTTTTGGAAAGTGTTTGAGGGTTTCTGAAACTGAAAACTAAAAACAAATTTTCTGGAACTGGAAAAGTTTACTAGGAAATCTTAGACTTGTCTTTATAAAGGCCGGTACACACGAGGGAGCTTACTACTCCTGCAACACGCTCCCACAACATGCTCCCGGAGCAAAGCTCCCTCGTCTGTACCAACGATTTCATGCGAAAAAATTGTTGCACAACAACATTTTGCTCCCGGGTTTTGCTCCATTGAATCAAACTGGTTAAATACTATGAGGGAGCATTTAGGTCCAGGAGCAAATCTGTTGCAGGAGCAAGCTCCCTCGTGTGTATCGGCCTTAAAAGGCCATGGAAAAGTCTTGGATATACATTAAGGGATCTGCACAGTAAAAAAATGTTTAGTTCAAGATATTTATTGTACAAATTAGAACATGTTATTGTAACAGACAAATTAAAGAGTACTGAGTGGAACATGTCCATTGTAGCTTGCATTTACAAACCGCCTCTTATCCCCTGTTTCTCAACACACATGAACACATTGTGAACACCAAGGATTTTTCTGCATAACCTATTTTCCTCTCTCCATGATTTGACCTTCATCCCAAAATGTGTGCTTTAAATTGATTTAAAATGAGTTTCTTGCCTGGATGAAAACACAACCAATCTTTCTAAATAAGAAATTAAAGTATTTATTATTTTAACTACTGTGAGTATTAAGTAATTATTAATAAAATAAAAAAAGTTATGGTTTTATTTGATTATTATAGTTATGTTCTTATTAATTAAATAATCAATTTATACATAATTATTGAATATATTCTCCTTTCATTACAAGGCTTAAGAGGACTAACCAACCTTGGTAATACATGCTTTGTGAACTGTATCGTTCAAGCTTTGACTCATGCCCCACTACTCAGAGACTATTTCCTATCAGAGCAACATTTATGCAAGGGCAATAGCTCAAATTGCTTAGTTTGTGAAATGGCAGAATTGTTTCAAGAGGTAAGAGGTTATACATGTATATTGTGTTTTTATTTTGCTATTTAAGCAGGCTTGTTTGAGAATTAGTGTTGAGACACACTTTTACCAAACAACTAGATGTGTAATCCATCACAGACCTAACTTTTTGGACTTCGGTATTTTTCATCAGTTACTGCAGTTGTAATACTTCCTGAAAACAGATTAACTTTCTTCCTTGAATTGACTTCTAGATGGTTCTTATTCATTCTGGTAGAGGGCTTCTCTTATTGTAGAGTTTACAGAAAAAACATCTAGTAGCTACATACTGTATGGGATGCTATGGGCCCACTTTATCACCAGGGAAGACCCATGACTGTATGAATGATTTTGATGGGGGTACTCATAAAAAAATGTTGAATTAAAACCCTAAAGGAGACCAATCTGGGCATGGCCCAAGTACAGTATTTTATGACCCTTAAGAGAAGCCATGTTAAAACACAGACAGACAGATGAAAAACACAGTTTGTACCAGTGTGACTGGCAGACTTTTCAACGATCCAAAAGGAATATACCGTAGGGTATTGGCCATGGCCATGGTAGTGGAATTATTAATAAAGTTCTAGTTAAAACTCAAATGGAAGTAGCTTGAAGCTTGGTAATGGATATATAAAGGGGAAGAATCAGATAAAAAAATAACTTATGAATATTAAAACTATTATAATTACCAAATAATCATTTGTCAGCCACTAAGTTTTGTATTACTGGCAGTGATGTGTATAAAGCAATGGACAAAGTCTTTTGGATATAATAGAAAACTTTGGTTGTATGAATGGAGTAATTAATTAAATAGAACAAAAAATATATACAATCGTAAATAATAATTATACGTTTTTGAATTCCTACATGTGAGACCTTCATGGTTAAATATAATTGTGTTTTGCCCAAAAACCATGTATATGATATTATTACTGATATCCGAAATTTACACCTATAAGCAAGAAGGCGAGTATCCCAGTTTCTTTCATACAGTACGTAAGTCTCCTCGCCCCTAGTTTTGATCAATCCTTTGCTGGTTGCCTTGAAAGCAAATTTCATTGTCGTTTTTTACTCATGTAAGAATATTTCAAAAACATCACTGATCAACGACTTTGAAGTATTTTTGCTATCTTATTTGAAAATCGTTATCAAGTTAGACTTCAAGTTTTCTCCATTCCTTCAGGCCGTTCTGTAAATCTTTTCTTTTTTTGTTAATCAGGGTGGTGTAGTAGTAAGCATTCACTCTTCCAATGCTATAACCCAGGCTTGACTCTTGCCTGCGGCATTTGTGGGGTGAGTTATCGGTCTATCTCAATGCTGCATGACTCTGAGGCTTTTGCTCCAGGCACTCTGGTTTTCCTCCCTCCTCAAAATTGACTCACAGCTAATGCCTATACTGGTTGTGGTGTTGTGCTCTGAGGTCATACATGGATCGTGTACAGCAGCTGCGAGAGGTACCTTCAGATGGTTTCAGTCCAACCTCATAGAACCACATCCTTTCAATTCAGTCCCAGGACTGCAATAAGGGAGACTAGCATACAGTCATTATTATTGTTGTTGTTGTTGTTGTTGTTATTGTTGTTGTCATTATTATTATGTCCATTCCTTGAATGACTCAGGCTAAAAAAGGATGTTCGGCCTGGTTTATAGTCCTTGAGAGCGGGTTACAACAAGTCATCACAGGTCCCAGGTCTCTCTTTTCTTCCTTTTACAAGGACAGTGCTTCTCTTAGTATCTTTGCTGTCCCCAACAATGCTGCTTTCTGGATAACTTCCAACCTCACGTTCAAACCGATTTGCTTCATGTACTCCTTAAAGTTGACTGATACGGCTCCAAGAACCCCAATAAAAACTGGCACTACAACTACTTTTCTCATGTGCCAGACTTTTACAGTTTCATCTTTCAATAGTTGGTATTTCTTTTCTCAAGTTCTTTATCTTTCATCCTGTCATCACGGTCCGTGATGGCAACATGAATTACTACAACCTAACTCTCCTTCTTATCAAGAAAGACAATATCCATTCTGGTCATCTTACTTCAATTTCCCGATCATACTGGACTGTAAAATCCCACAGTATCTTGAAGTTTTCACTTTGCACCACTCCCTCTGGCTTCTGTTCATAGCAGCTATTAGCTCTTTTCAATTCACATTGATCACAAAGTTGCAAGTTGAAATACTGTTCCACGTTATCATGCCTTCCTTATATTCTGTCTGTGCCAGCTTACTGCACTCACTCACCACATGGGTCACTGTTTCTCCCTTACTTCTTTACATTATGCACAAAGGGAATTCTGCTGTGTGATCAATATGAAGTTTCATATAATTTGTTCTGAAAGCTTGTTCCTGGGCACTGCATACATGTATCAGGGCCTCAGTACATCCTTTCACATCCCTTTTAGAAATCCACTGCCAAGTTCTATTCCAGTTATATAATACCTTCCTTTTCTCTCACATACTGCCCATGCATTCTTTTCTGCTTCCATTCATTCTTTGTGTCCTTTACTTCATTCACTTTGTGCTCCTTTGGGTCCTGAGATGTTGAGTACATTTTGCTATCTCCAACCTTCCTGAGTAATACCTCTTCACTATTTCTCACAAACCAACTCAAGTTGTTCTCTTCTCACGCAGCTTTTACAACTGATCAGGCCTCTTCCTCCATTTTTTCTGGGTACATATATTCTGGCAACATCACTTCTAGGGTGTAGCTCCTTATGCATAGTCATGATTTTTTTAGACTTTCTATCTATTTGCTGAAGTTCCTCTTTATTCCATTTAATTGTTCCTGCTCCATACCTCATGAGCGACATGCCCAAGTGTTAGCTGCTTTGATCTTGTTTTTACCACTGAGATGAGATTTCATGACAAGTTTGAACCGCCTTAAGTACTCTGTTCGAAATATCTTTTATTTCCCTCTCCTTAAACTTGTCCAACTCTAGAATGCCCAGATACTTGTAACTTTCGTCATCAACTTCCTTTATCATCTGCCCATTTATCAACTTAATACCCTCACTTCCACCGCTTCAGCACCACAACACCACATTTCTTTATCCCAAACTCCATTCCTATGTCTTGGCTAATCAACTGTACTGTCTATTTAAGGCTTTTACTCTTTGCTTTATCCTTGCCATACACCTTCAAAGCATCCATAAAAAAATGATTTCTTTTGAGGTCTCATAAGGTATATCCAGCTTTGGCATCTGTAAGATCTTGGTCAAAGGCACCATGCAAACAATGAAGATAGTCTGTCTCCTTGAAAGATATCCTGTTTATTATCATCTAAACCAAGTGTCTCTCAAACCTTACTTGTATTAAAATTTGCGTCGTACTCATTTTCGGTCAGTTTTAAATTCGCGCGATTTAAATTCTTGTACCTTGTTAAGACTTATTTGTGCAGCGTTTAAATTCATGCAAATGATTTCTCATGTTGATTTATAATAGTATTTATATTGAGTATTTTTACCAAATATCAATTACAGGTAGCCTTAGGAAATGTTAATGTGAGATCGTCGGGGACAAAACGTAAAGTGAATTTCTTTCAAAAAGCCAGGTGATACGGGTTGTGCAATGAATTGACAAAATACACGTCTAAATTGCAAATCATTTGTTTGCAACCAAGGAATGAAGTGTCCAGTCCCTGCTTTTGAAGACTATCCTGGATGGAAAAGTGGGTCAAGTGTTGCTTTATGTGAAGCATGCGACAACAAGGAAAGTATGCATCTGATCAAGAAATCCACGATTCAGAAACATACGAGACTGATTCCAGAATATTTATTCATCGGCATCAATGGACAATTATCAGCGTGCTCGATATATTTAATAGCGTGGAATGTGTTTTCTTTTACGCGCAATAAAACTTCTATAACGTGACTTGACAACCAGTTGCATTTATTGACAATCATAATTATACACAAAAGCGAAGATTCTTTAGTGCAATTAATAATGCGTTTGTGCAGTCATGAGCATGAATGTAATATTCTGTGAAAAGGCTGACATTCATTTAAATGATTCAAATTAACAATACCAGAAATAAAACAATCAAAACCAATTATCTGTATTCAATAACCAGATCCAGTTATAGATTTTAAATCCACCTATGGATTTAAGGGAATTTGCATTGTTGCATATAATGCACTTGATTTAATTATTTTATTTTGTTTTTGTTCTAGTTTTATTGTGGCAAAAAAGGACCTCACACGCCTTTTAAACTGCTACACCTTGTGTGGACACATGCTCACCACCTTGCTGGGTATGAACAGCAAGATGCTCACGAGTTCTTTATAGCTGCTTTAGATGTGTTACACAAGCAATGTAGAGGTATCAGTATATTTATCAACTGAAAGTTAAATAGGAATTAACAATCAAAAGTTGACATTATCGTATTGCTTTTTAGCATAAAGTAAGTGGAAGATAACAAGTAACTGGGCACTTATTGCTTTCAGAGACTTGGAGGTGGTAAACCAAAACTGTATGTAATATTGCACAACATTTAATGAACATTGTCATATACTGTAGTTAGTATAAGGAGCTGATATTTTGAGCTTTTCAGCCTTTCATGATGGTTGTAGCTTACACTGTTTACAGTATGTAATGCTGCACAAACAATCTTTGATGTACTTCTTCCTTTAGTTTTTTTAAAATCTATTTTATGTATAATATTTATACCCTCTCATTTGTTTTCCTTTTATCACAAGGTCAGATGGAAAACATTAAAATCTGGCTAGCATTCTTTGCTGTGCTTAACACTTCATGCTTAACACAGGAACTAACATTTGAGAGACAGGCCTAGAGGGGACCATACGTCCTATTGCCTGGCCTAGAGGGGACCATACGTCCTATTGCCTGGCCTAGAGGGGACCATAATTATGTCCTAATGCCTGGCTTAGAGGGGACTATATGTCCTATTGCCTGTGCTCCCTGCTCTATTCCTTCCTACAACAAATTTTTTAAATTAAATAAACATTAAGCTCAAAGTATTCCCTTGTAATGAGCAGATAAAGTTAATATCTTTCACCAAAATGTTTTTTATTATGATTTCAGATGATTCCCCAGACAAAGATAAATTGAAACCTAACAACCCAAACCAATGCAATTGTATCATAGATAGGATTTTCACTGGAGGACTGCAGTCTGATGTCACATGTCAAACATGCAAGTATGTTCTGTCTTTCATTCAAATATTAATAAATAATAAATGACAACCACTATTTAACGTCATTTGCAAAGGAAGTGGTTGTGTATTCCACATAGCATAGTATTTACTTGCTTGACGGCTCTGATATTGGTATGAAAGCTGAATTTGCAGGGGGAGAACAACTGGAGTACCCAGAGAAAAATCCTGGGAGTCAGATTGAGGTCGATAAATCTCAGCCCATGTGCGGAGCCCAGGACTTGATCCTGAGTCGTAGAGGTTGGGGGTGCGACTGATGACCACTACGCTAACCTGACTCCCCTGTTAGCAGATTGCTTTAATTTGTACATCAAAACCAATCCAATGAATCCAAAATGAATATCCAGAACATAACAAAAGGTGGGAATTATCCGTAGGACAATTTGTTGAAAACGTTTGGAGACATGCAAGTAGGTTCGAATATTAACCTTGATATTTTAATGATCGTTGCTGTGAATAGTTTATTTAGCTGATGATGTTTTAAGTGTTAACTCTTCATCTGAAAAATTGAAAATGACGTTCCTCAATACTTTGTAAAATGCAAATCTGAAGCCCGAAAAATTGTGAAAAGAATCTAAATCGTTTTCAAAATACAACATTTGAGTTTATACTAATGAAGTATTAAAACCTGCGTATTTTAATTAAACCTCTTCTTCACAGAAGTGTTTCAACAACGGTGGATCCATTTTGGGACATTTCACTTGATCTGGGTCACACTGATCATAGCAATGGTAGAAATAGTTCTGGTGCCTCAGCAGCATCGACTCCTGACCCCACCCCTCCTGGTGAGACATTGAAAACTCTTTGTTTATGATCAGTAGACTATTGAAAATATTCAATCTGATGGTTATACAACTAGAGGTCTATTTTCAGTAAACCCCATCTGACTTTTTTTTTCTCTCAAGTTAGAAGCTTTTTCAATAGGTATTCAATAACATTTTTCTTTGGAACTTGTTTTTCCAACTAGCTGTGTTGAGGAGGCAACGTGGCTTAGTGATAAGAATGCCAGTTTTGCACAAGGTTTTCCTGGACTCAAATCCCACTCTGATCAGCTGTTTGGTTTTGTCTTGAACAAAGGCTTGTTGTACTCCAATTCACCACGTTTGTTAATAGCCAACTGATTTGTCTCCACCCATTTGCAGTTATTAATTGTTAATGTTGACACACAATCCTAAAAGTATAACCTGTGTAGAGTGCAACTTTAAAAATGAATGGTAGGGTAGAGAAAATGGCCTTCCGAGTATTTTAGAGGGTATTGTGTGCCGATGCTACATTTAGCTGATAGATAAACTTGTCATTTGTAATGTACTCTCTGCATCCTCCCTGGTTAGTGTTCTCTAGATTTCCTACTTTATTTGTTGTGGCAACTGTTTCTATAGACGGTAGCCACACTAATGTCGATCGGTAAGGTAATTCTGTATTAACACAACAGAAAGCCTAAGCAAGTCACCAAATACCACAGGAATCCCTCATTTAAAACGTTTTGTTTAAGTACCCCATTCAATTGTAAACTATAGGTTAGTTCCAATCCAGCAATCTTACAAATAGCTAGTTGCTGTCGCAGCGAGGTTGTATTAAGCGACCAAGAGGAGACAGCAGTACTAATCAATGAAAAGGCAGACTGCAAAGTATAAACTAGGCTCGCAGAAACCCTGGGTAGACTTTTGCACTCACAAGTGTGACCAGGATCCTTTGCGCACCGCGTCACTGATGTCAACCAGGTGCACAATGGCCTTTCTTTATTGTTCTGCTCAATGAGATAATGATTGGTATTTTACAGTTTAAGCTCATTGAATTTCATTCAGTAAATACTAAGAATTAAATGTACCTAGTTGAAAATAATGAATGATGGTACAGCGACAGCAATCTTACCGTATCGGTAGGCTAGTTTTAATTTATTTTCATTTATGTATTTCAAGATGAAAAAGGAGTTGCCGAAGACACCAGCCATTTTGAAGAAAGCTTTGTTCCCAAGTCACTTACCGAATGCTTGAGAAGGTAGCAAGAATACTAAGTTAATAATTGATATACTTACGTTCTTCAACAACTAGAACATGGTGCAAGAAAACATTTTTATGAAATAGTTAACATTTCATTTAGGGCCGAGGGAACGAGTTGGTTAATGTTGACTAGCTAAATCTTATAAGCCCACTGGCCCATGGGGCTTGTCTGATTTCCGGTTTTTGTAGTGTCAAGTGGTTGAGAATCATTTGACTCCACCTGGGCTCAGCTGTTCAAAAACCGATTAGCGCTAACCCAGCGTTAAATTTTTAACCCATAGTTTTGTTTCAAACCTTACAGAGACAGGTTTGAGCTGTAAACTTGGAATAAACAAGTTTTCTTCCTAGGAAAATTTAAAAACTATTGTCAGAAAAACGTAATATTTTCTTATGACAAGCAATTTGTTGCTGTATTTTTTGCTTAACCCAGTTTGTTAAAATTTAATCAACCTTTGAACAACCAAGCCTTGTACAGGAAACTAATCCATTTAGGGTCCAAAATTAACTATTTTAGGCAGACGCAAACTGACGACTAAAACCTTTTTCCCGTCGCCATATCAAAATAGGTGGTAGCCAAATAGTGTCAAGTACATCGTATAAACGAACACACTCCCTTGAAGTAATGTTTGTTTAACAAAGCTTTAAACATTGTGGCTGAATGACAGGAATCTCTTACCAATTGGATCAACTGTGCTGCTATATTTGTTACATAGAGGAAGAAAAAGAACGCAGTTTATTGTAGCTAGTAGAAACAAAGTTCAGTAGAACACTATAATACTTCTGGATTTGTACCAATACTGATTGTCTGTTTTTTCAAGTAAAAGTTAAAGCTTACCTCAAGCTTGTTTTACAAAGTATTACAGCCAATGCAAGTGCAATAGTCAATGATAAATAATAATAATTAATAATAATAATAATTAATAATAATAATAATAATAATAATAATAACAGTTTATTAAGAAGACATCCAACAGGTGGCTCTTCGCTTCTTAATA
>JANCMA020314083.1:0-11952 GCA_024336925.2 Zoanthus solanderi | reverse complement strand
TATTTACCATCTTAAAGCAATGAAGTAAAGTAGCATTTCTATAAATGCATTTCCTTCCTTGGGTTACCTTTTCATTTTCTAAGTACAGTTTCTGTGAGTGTTCCATTCTAGAGAAGGGAAATTAGCTCTATTAACTTTGACATGAAACTTACTATAATTTTAATAAATTTATGTAAAATATCATATAATTTTTTAATAATATATAAATCAGTTTTACTATTGCTTGTAAAAATTCTTCTCTAATTGTATTTCTCAGTGTCCTTTAGTGCTTTTAAAAATGCTCTTTTACAATTACATATAATTACTCTTGCATCTTACAGTAATTACAGTAAGTGTTTGACTCCATGGACAAGTTGTTCAAAACGGTCTGATTAGTGCTTAATATACAAAAAAATCCACAATTATAAAAATTTTGCTAATCAACTACTAAAATCAGATTACATTTCAGTTAACTATTTAATCCATGTCTTGAGATCTAGATAATTATCTTTTTTTTATAAAAAACTAGTGTTTATAGATTTGCTTTTTTAAAATGTTGCTTTGTAAAGCCAGCTGCGGAGTTAACAAGATAATAACATAATATGAAATTGGCTCACCAATGAAAAACTTGATGCCTAATTTATGTTGATGTCAGACTAGTTTAACCCAAAATGAGGCTTCATGGAGATCAACTTAATCAGACTTTTTGAATAACCAAGCCCTCATAACCTGGACAACAGACACAACAACACTTCAAATTAGCTCACAGTTATGAGACAGTAAGTCCAACATCTGTATATACACCTACATAACAAATGTATTTTGTTAATTACATCTGTGGCAGGCCATTCATGGGTACCGAGAAACTGAGAAATCACAGTGGACTGATGAAAACCTTAAGTTGTTTAAAAAGATGAAAGAGATAGCATTTAAACCAAGAACCAAAATTCTGTCATACATTCATGTGCTTGACTTGGCTAAAAATGGGTGAGTGATTAATTAAAAACAGTCACACAATTTGTTTTATTACACCTTTGTACATACACAAATTTTATGCCAGCTATACAATATACATGTGTGCCCTTCAAATGCCTAGAAGCCCATGGAGCTTGCACTTGCAGTATCTCCTGTTTAACATGTAGTTGTGTAGCATTAATGAGATGAGAGTCATTGGCTCCTGGATGAAGCATAAAGCACTCACAGTTAGCACCCAGCACATGCTGGTTTTTTCTTGGGGGTACAGGAATGGACAGTAGTTAATTAATAATGCAATAGCTTCTAAACATGAAAATTATACTCTGAAATTCTAAATAACTATATATTACTGAACACATACATGTGTACACATACATTTGGTTTTTGAAAGTAATGTTCTGCCTTTAGCTTATCGGGCCTCATGTAGTGAAATAATTATTGGCTCTGTAAGAGCCAGGCACTTTCATATCAAAGCGTAATCAAACACCAGCTCAGTGTGTGATCAGCGAACGATTGAAATTAAAGCTTGGAAACCTTATAGAAACAAACTAAGACATTGTAAATTACTGTATTACTGCAATTGTGATGCTGGTAGAAAAACAGAACTCCTTGTCAAGTTTGGTGTTTGGTCACCATCAGATATTATTAAAAAAAGATCAACGAATCTTTTAAAGTATTTTTTTGTGACTTTGCCCCAATTTGCATGTTTCTGGTTGCCTTACTCTATAATGCAAATTTATGCATGAAATCCACTTGAATGGGGGGTGAAGACTGCACACTTCTTTGTCCATGACAATGTTGTCATGATTGCCTTTGTCACCTTTGATTGTCATTAGCATGGACAACAAAAACAATGCAAGTTTTGTTGTCTTTCCTCCAAAAGAACATTTCAACTGATTGCTTCCTACGTACCCAAGTCTGCCATGGAGAAATGGCCAAACAAACAGGCTAGTCCAGGCCATTTCAAACAGTTTTCCCACTGGTATCAATGATGAAAGAAGGGACTAAGGCACTTCATATTACATAACTTTTATTGGCTTCTAACTCAAACTAGAAAGATACAACAAGATGGCCAACTCGATAAGGCCACGTGCCAAACAACAAGTATCGGTCAGCGGTACTGGTGCAGTATGTTGGAAAAATAAGGCTAGCGAAAAACAGAACTTCAACTGTTAAGAGAATATGAAGATTAGATTCAAAAAAATGAAGGATAGCTTTGATAAACTATGATTCTCCAAGATTTATTGTAATTCACAGAATCACCAAAACTTGATTTCTCGTAACAGTGGCATTAAATCAAGATTTCACTTACTTGCCAATGGTTTTATACATGTAGTGTCCATAACTCAAGCAAAAAACTTTGAACAAAGATTATTCTTAGAAGCCTAGCATTCCATAAAAGATGAAAATTCCAACAATGAACACATCAACATTCCGAACATATATAAAGCACTTAATATATGAACAATAGCCATGGTTTTATTTCTGTACTTTAGATGAAGTTTTTCACATATAAAAATTATTAGTTCTAGATTCAAACTGACGAAGAGCTAAGTTTTTAGCCCAAAACATCTTATATTACATCTTTTAAATCAGAGTCAACTTTTTTACGTTTTTATATAATTTTAAATCATGCCTGATTGCAATTTTAACATTAATTTTATAGTACCTTCATTAATTCTTCCACATCACCACATTTTATGGATCACTTGAGATTTATCGCACCAGACGTGTAACTTGAGTTCACAATTTCATAGTTTTGTTTGCCTGTCAGGAAGGACAGGAGGCTTTGAATGATTAAAAATTCACAGCAAGATCATGAGTGAAAAGGCAACATCAAAAAAAAGTAAAGCTCAATATGGTTTACTAGCTTTTAGTTGACCTAATTATACAGTAGATGATTTTAACAAGGAGCATAAATTCTGTCTACTTCTTAATCAATTTAATAAAAAATATCACCTCATCATCATCATCTTCGTTTATTGTCCCTAGTTTTCCACTCCTGGGGTTCGAAGTGATACATGAGTTGCCTCCACTATTTTCTATCCTCTACCATATCTACAGTACTATGATGTTTAGCTTCCTCATGTCTTCTTCCACTACCTTACTGCAGGTCTTCTTTGGCCTTCCTACTGGCCTTCTACCTTCCACTTCCAGTTCCATCGCTTTCCTACAGTAAGTATGCTACTGTATTCTCATTCCTACGTTTTACATGACCAAACCATCTCAACCTCATTTTCCTTAATCTGTGTTCAAGGTTCTCCTCCCCACATCATCTTCTGACCTCTTCATTACCACAGGGTAATGAAAATTTATTTTTGCCATTTGCAAATCGCATCAATTCCCAGCAAAATAACCTGATCCAGATGTGTGCATACTTTCATCCTCCTAACCTGAAAGACCAATCACTTTTATTATTTAGTAAATCCTTTTTCACAACATCAAGAATATTTAACCAGTCAATTGCATTTTGTACTTACTGTGTATTGTATATTATATTTTTATAAAGATTTTGGTGTCGAAGGTTTACAAACTAAATTAACATTTCTTTTATTGTGTTCTAACGTGTCTAAAGTTGAAAAGTTGTAAAATGAAAATAATTGTGTTAACTGTGAATGTGCTGTTGTATTCTCTAGATACATTAAGCCGCACATTGACAGTTCAAAGGTGGGTAAGTTTTAGTTCTGGATTTTTTAGACTTTTGTGTACATACAGTACAGTTGCCGAGTGCAATTCTACATTGCAGTTGGCAAAGTGTCTGCCTGCCAAATACAAGGTCCCGGGTTCAATGTGTGGCTTTGCTGAGATTTTAACATTTCTGTGGCATTTTTATTTTTGCATTGATATTGAAATATGACTCATTGAAATATGAGTTTTAAAAAAATGGGTTGTCCTGATAAGTCATAAGAAGTATGGCAAAAACATATCACAGTTTACCCACCCCAATCCCTCCTCTCAACCACATACCGATTCCATTCCCATGGGACTGTCATACATAGTCTCCCCTGTAGGTTTTACTAAATTCTTGTCACAAGTTAGATGTAACATGTATGAAATGACAGTTTGATGTCCTTTAAAACTAAAATTATGAAAAAATTGAAGGAGAAATTGATTTGGAGTCCATTGTTTTAGTATCTCACTCTAACTAATTAATGTAATATATAAATGAGTAAAAAAACGTGGATACTCTAATAGATAAATATTGAAAATAGACTTCTGTTTGCAAGCCAATCAGAACATAGAATAGTTAATAATTAACAATTGAAAATTAAAGGAGGGGCCCAAGGGGGCTGCCCCCTCCCACCCCCCTTTAAGCAGCATTGTTTTTTTCTCAACCCATTTCAACATTGCATTTTGATCCCGAAGTGTGGATGTTGTTAATGTAAATAAGACATATTGCAGCATTTAAGGCATTCATAGAAACTTTTGTTTTTGAAGGAGTTTGGTGATGGGGTCTGTAGAACTCGAAAGTCCAGTTCCCCCTTTTCAAAATTCCTGGATATGCCCCTGATAAGGCAATCGACTAGTGGGGTGAGCTAATCTGACAGTGACTCAGCTCAGCTGAATCTGCAAATAATTTATGTCATTGTAATTTGCATAATATTAATTTCTAGTTCTGTGGCTCAACGATTGCTGGTCTTAGTTTGTTGTCATCATCTGTTATGAGATTTGTTCATGACACCAACAAGACTGTTAAGGTCGACGTCCTGTTGAATCCAAGGTCATTATATTTTATGAGGTATAGTAAACAGTAACACTCTTTCATTTTTGCATGGTTTCTGTCAAGCATTAATAGTCATGTCAGTAACTGATCAAGTTAGTCATATCAGTTACTTAGTCCCATCACTTTCAGCAGTGCTACTAACATAGCTTCAGTAACCATTTTGATTGCCTTAAGTTAATGCTACTACAAAAATGGTACTTCTGTACTTATAGTTACACAAGTGCATAAGCCACATTCCACAGTCATTACATATTTACTAGTCACTGAGTCATATCTGTTACTGACAGAGTCATGCATCTCTCTTAAGCAACTGAGTCACTGATTTATCAATCAATCAATCAATCAATCAATCAATCCAATTTTGATCCGGGCTTATCCCTGTAAATGGGGGTAGCCAGATTTACTCCACTCTAACAACAAACTCTCCAACTCCCACTCTCCATCTCACTCAACTTAAGGCATCCTCCTTCTCCAAACCAACTTTTGCTTTCCTTCTCCACTTGCATCTTCCACGTCTTCTTTGGTCGTCCTCTTGCCCTTCACTTCAAACTCCAATGCTTTTCTCAAAACATGCCCATCATCCCTCCTCAACACATGCCCATACCATCTCACTCCATTCGCCTTTGCCATCTGAACCACTGTTCTCATTAATTTTAGTTACTACATCAGTTTGTGAGTCTCGTTAGTCTCCAAGCCACATTCAGTAACTGAGTCAAATTGGTTATTGAGTAATGTCAGTTTCAGAATCACTAGATATAACAAACAATTTGAACTACGATTTCAACTTAGAGAGATGAGGATGAAATTAAATATTATGACATGAATTATAAATTAAAATCATTAGTACAGCTATATTTACGATTTTTTCTTATTATGTTAATATACATTTATCTTCACATGTGCATTTTTTTCAAGAGCAGTACTGTAGATTGTAAGTGTTCTCCTTTGTTGTTTTGTTTTGTTTTTCTTAGAAATGCTGTCAGATATGAGTTTACTCATGAAGTTCTCAAGGAACAAGAATCATACTGGAGAGGCAAGAAAATACCACGTGACAGAAGGATTGCATTATTGATGAGATGTGAACCAGACAGGGCTTAAAATACATGCTTGAAAAGGAAGTATATCCTTCTGATGAGGCTTAACTTACCAATGATGGGCTAGTCAGACATAGCCTAAAACATGCCTGGAAAAAAGCCATGACAGAACATGCAGTATACGTCGTTGCATACAAAAATACATGAATTGATTTCTCCAATTAAGTGTTAAACAGAAGAGACTTGAAATACACTACAAGGTGGAGTATGACAAAGTACTACATGACAGAAAGATTAAACTTCTTATAAGGTGTTAAACAGAAGAGACTTTCTTTAAAGTAAACTACAAGGTGAACAAGGAAGAAAGTACTCCATGACAGAAAGATTAAACTTCTTTTGAAATGTTAACAGAAGAGACTGTGTAAAGTACACTTGTCTACAAGGTGGAGGAACAAAGCAAGTACTACATGACAGAAAGATTAATCTTCTTATGAGGTGTTAAACAGAAGAGACTTACTGTAAAGTACACTACAATGTGAAGAAGAAAGTACTCTTTGACAGAAAGATTAAACTTCTCATGAGGTGTTAAACAGAAGAGACCTACTGTACAGTGGACTACAGTACAAGGTGGAGAAGGCGAAAAGTACTCCATGACAGAAAGATTTAAAACTTTTTACAAGGTGTTAAACAGAAAAGACTTAGCTACATCAGCTACGTTTTAAAAACAAACATGGTCACATGCTCACCTACCCATATTATAATGATTGTTTGATTCTCATTTGATTGGTGCCCTTTGACAAGACAACTGCCTTAGCTTGATGCCCTATTTTTAGCAAAAACTGTGAGGTCAAAATATCCATGCTTCTAGAAATAGAGAGTTCAAGACCTGCCTGGGCATTTGCAAACTTATTTACAAAATGCTATGTAAACCTAACATCATTTCAAAATCATATGCCACAAGAAAATTTATCACTGAGATAGATGATAGTTTATTAAACACCTTTGGCAACCAAAAGACTGAATTACTGATGAGTTTACAAATAAAATTATTAGTTAATATTGCTTGACTTAAAAGTTTATAACTGAATTGGTTAGAAATTCTAAAATAAAAATATAAAAAACTACAACTTTCATTTCATTAGTTCCATTTAATTTAATTGTTACAGTCTAGGCAGATTTGGTTTAGTGTTGTTAGTTAATGAAAAATCTTGGATTGTTGTGATAGGAAGGGTTTTTAACTTCATCTTTCTTTGTGAGCCAATAATTAAACATAAAACAAGAAATCTGTATTTTAGCAGAACGAAGCTATATTAGAACAAACTAAGTTGTTTATATCAGTTAAAAATTCTTTTCTCAAATGCTGTATAAGTGAACAAAACAGATATGAATAAAAAATCTTTCATCTTATCATGTTTGCTAAATGTTGTAAAGTACAAAAAACTTTAGTTGTAATTGGTGACTTACTGTACGTGTACAGAGAGTAGACTTTAGTTATGATTTTTTTTTCGATAAACCTTGATTTGAAACATGTTTAATAAATCTTCTAGTAGTTTCAGATATGGTGTAAAATACTGTAATATAATATTCCTAATTCATTGTAACTGGAGGGTCTTCATGCGAACCTCAACAGCATCGAGCAACTCGTCTATGTCAACCAAAGGATTAGCTTCTACACGTTGTTCAATAAGTTTTTGAATGAAACTTGAAGGTCCATCACACCTCTCTATAACAACATCTTTTCCAAACTTGTGCTTAACAACTTCCTTCATATCTGAGGCAATTCCATCAGCAAGACCAAGTTGTACAGCTTCTGCTCCGGAGAATATTTCTCCAGTAAACACTGTCTTATGTTTGGGGTCAATCTTGGGACGTCTATGCTTCACAAGATCAATAAAGTTGTGATGTAAATCGGAAATGATTTGTTTTAATCTGGCAACATCTTCTGGTTTCTCAGGGGCAAAGGGATCATTTTTCAGCTTGTTTTCACCAGCTAAGACAACTCTCCTTTCAATTCCTAGTTGAAAGATTTGAAATAATGTTTATTTTTTTATTGTTAATTGAAATTAACTCACTGGATGTTTCACCCACAAATTCTAGGTGTGGGTAAGGCAACGACATCAACATTATTTTTTGTCAATTTGTGTGTAAGTGCCTAATGAAAGAACCTGTGCTTCAACAAGGAAAATTTCTGTCAAATTTTTTGACCCAGGTCCCAGGCCCGACCACTAGAAACCACGAATCAAATAAAATTATCTCGATCTGGGGCCAGCGAACACGATCAAATTTCCCCACTGTTGACAGTCGTTCGGAGTCAAATGCCCCATGTATTACCGGCCTCCCTCCCACCGGCTTAATGCTGATAGGTGCATAAGAAGAAAATATTCTTGTCCCCAGTCTCCACTGTCCTGTGAAAAGTCCCCACATTTACTCCAGGGATGGGGACAGTGTACCTATATTTCCCCATATTTCCCCCACTACACGGGGATGCAATTATATCAAAGTCCCCACAAAGTTCCCACATTTCCCCAAGTATGCCCAGGGGTCCCTCTCCTCAGGGAAGCCGATGACAGGTGCATAACCCAAGTAAAAACTTGTATAACCCCCTTGCAACACCCTCATAACCCCCATTCCCACACACTAACCTTTTTTGACCCCCACCCCATGATTTCACCAACTCCTCCCCACCTAAGCATTAAAAATTAATTTATGAACACTCACCAAGTTTTTTTATGGCTTCTACCAATCCAAAGGAATAGATAAGGGCGCCAATAGAGCCCACGATTGAGTTTGGGTCCATATAAATTTCATCACCCGCTACAGCAAGCCAGTATCCGCCAGAGCACGCATAATCTTCAGTAAAAGACAACACAGGTATGCTCTTATCATTGGCTAGAGATCTGATCCTGCTATAGATAAGATTGGACTGAGTTGCTGATCCTCCTGTGCTGTTCACTTCTAGACAAACAGCCTTGGGCTTTACTTTTTTGTCATCGAACGCACGATCAAGAACTTTTTCAATGCTTCTCAAGTTGAGGTAACGTCCGCTGGATGTGCTTCTCCCAGGTCTTGACATAATAGTTCCTGCAAGTCGAACAACGCGAACAACATCTTTCGACTTCTTCCACGGAAGTTTTGAAGAAATCCAACTCATTTTCAATTTTGTTTGTTCAATTTGCTTTAAGTGTCTACTGAATAGCAAGATTTTTTAATACCGAGGACGTCTTTTTCCCGCAAAAAAAACCAACTTTTTCTAACAAAATGACGAGCGAGAAATATTGCTCCGTCTTGCAAATATTTGTTGGCGCGGCGTAGATCATGGCTTCGTCAACTGGGTCTAGTTCAGTAGGTGTAGTCCGCTGACATTCAGCTTCAGGAACACAATGTTTTCCACAATATTAGGTAACGTTTTGTGTAACTTTATTTTTATTCATGCTGAATGTCAACCTTGCTCCGCGAATTTATCATTTTAGGAAGGTGAAAAAGATGGAAATTTATAGAATATAGTTTTTTTTATCAATATAGCTCGTGGGTCGAAAGTCTAATTTAAGAAGAATTAGTTTGCCGGATCAGTTGGCGGCTATGGAACAGGAAATCTCAGCGTTACGGTCAAGTACAAGCCAGCTAAACAAAAATGCGGAGTCGGTTACAGAAAGATTTGTTACAGAGATCGTTGACTCAAACCAAGCGACAAATAATCAAGAAAAGTCGCTCGAGGTAGCTATTAAATCCACAGATAATGTAAGTAATAATTCCTGCGATCTTTTTGCTCAGCAGGGAGGAATAGAACTTGGAGGAAACGAGAAGATGACCCAACTACGTGAGAATACGAGTAATGTATTACATGATAGTAACAAAGAACTTTGGCCAAATAACTCAACATCTTTAACTGATGTAGGGTGTTCATCTTCAGAAGATAATACAATTCTGAATGATGACGACTTTGGTGGTTATGATAGATCTACTGGTGTTGATAACATATTGGAAATTGCTAACCTGCCCGCTAACACTGAGTCTTCTGCTTCAAATCAAGATACTGTTGATATAAAGAGTAAAATTACTGATGAAAGGAGATCAAATGAACCAAGTTTTGATGACGCACAAGAAATGCAGACTCTCCATCAGGAACTACAAATCATTACAAAACAGACACAAGAACATATTGAAAATGCTGACAGAGATTTTTTGATGGTTAACATAGAGCGTAATGTTGATGACCAGATGTTGAATGTCAATGAACAATCATTGCAAGGTTCAGAGTCATTACCAATTATTGTTGCAAGTGATGATGAAGTCGAATTTGTTTGCGTCAAGATGAACAATAGTGCAAACAGCCCAAACAAGCAAAGAGACAATACAAGTCAAGATGAAAATTCTCCAGAAAGTGGCTTGGAATGTGACAGTAATTGTAGCATTAAGCCAAACGGAAGAAAGGAAGGCAACAGTAGTCCAAGGGATCATGTTTGCTCAATTTGTCTGGATGAGTTTGATAACAAATCGTTCTTAGATCAGTGTTTTCATATCCTTTAATGCAAAGAAATTATTGCTTACATACATAATGCAAAGCATTTTAAATTATATTTTGGGATTATTGGGATTAATTACCCAATCTAAGCAATTGCAAAAGCAAAGTTTGACACCAGTGCAATGCTCTAATATAAATAACTGCATCAATTATTGACCATAAATTCTAAAAAATTAAGCCATAAAATACCAACTATTCTTTCCTTAAGCAGAATGGTAAAAAATGATATTTGTGCTCCCCCTAGATGATATCAGCTACATGTTGCCCAAGGGACCCTGTCACAGTTGCAAAATGCCTTTTTTTTTTAATAGTACATTAGTGCTGTCTCTACTTGGTTAATATGACCTCATTGTGATTAAATTAAAGTCCAACTGAGTCATGAATCAAAATATTTAACCTGAAAAAAAAAAGTTTCACTAATCCTAATCCTAACCTTAGGTAGGACTGACTGACTGACTGACTCATAACATAAGGTTTGAATTATAGAGTAAGTGAAAGTGCCAGAGTGGAGTTGACTCATAACTTGACATAAGTTGACTCATAACTCATAACTTGATTCATAACTCATAATTTGACTCATAAGAAATGACTTCTCCACTATGATGGCAATATACAGTACTAACAGTAGCTCTTACTGTACAGAAGTTTTGAATAAGGATTGAACTAGGTTAAGTGAAAGTGCCAGAGTGGACGTTAAGGAGCTGATATTTCTCATTTTATTTGCAATATCTGTTAGTGAGTAATTAAGGAACCAAAAATAGTAGGTCACAGATTTCGGGGTTTTCAATAAGTTATAAAGAAGTTGGTAAAAGTGTAGATTAAATAGATGGTGAAGGAGCTGATATTTCTCATTTTCATTTCATGATGTGAGTAATTTAGCCACCAAAGAAGGCGGCAAATTTATTTCAAGTAGGTGGTAAAATTTGCCACGTCTTATTGAAAACCCCAAGATTTGGGTCAAGTAGGGGATGGAAATTGCCAGCTGCTTCCTTTTACTGAAATACTAATGATATATTGAGAAATAGTGAACTGTGAATTGTAAGATCATCTTTGCCTTGAAAAGGGAGGATGTGTGAATTTTTGCAAGTTTATTTTGAATTACAGAATAGATAATTTATTTGTTTTTTGCAAATTCTAAATATTTTTCCCTTGACTCTTCCCAAATGCATTTTGTTACTACTGCATTCTTCAGTGGGCTGAAATCATAAAGACTTGCCCTTTGTGCAAGACCAGTTTCACATCTGTCATACACAGTGTCAAGTCTATGACGGAATATGAGCAGGTACATAATATACTGTTAGATATTGCAAAATACAGTAGTTATGTTAAAGAGCTTGATACTATTGTTATTGCAATTTCATTGTTTGTTTGTTTGTTGGTATTGAAACACTGAAGAATTGGGTTCATTTATTTAGCAAGTAGGTAATAAATATTGACAGAGATGATATTAAAAACAACTGTCTGAATAATATCAGTTCTTGGGGAAACCAGTGGAAAAAAACTGTGAAGCATTCAAAATCATTTCAGAGGTTTTTGTTACAGCTAAGAAAAAGGCACTTTTTACTGCATAAATATCAGAATATTGTGTGTCACAGTATTTTTGCAACATATAAAGTTCACAGGTCTTTTTGTTAAAATATTAAAAAGTCATAGTTTTGGTGGCTTTTCATTTCTTTCTTTTTCCACAGGCTGGGTAAAAAATCAATTTTTTAAATACT
>JANCMA020313977.1:0-11952 GCA_024336925.2 Zoanthus solanderi | reverse complement strand
TCTTGGTATCATTCTTGATCATCTCCTGTCTGAGTTTTATCTAATTCCGTTCATCATCACCCACCCAACATATAAAATAGAAAAATTTGTTTGGTCTGTGCATGCAATTCATATAGAAGCCGCTGTTCGAATAATTTTTCTGGCCATTTCCAACAGCAGAAGAAACCGCAGACTGACAGCATCAAATTGAAATAGTGTCTAAAAAGAGCGATTTTTGAGGTGCTCGAAAATTTATATCACGAAACTGATTTTGAGGACCGTCTCGGGAACATACTAGTATCACTAAGGCATTAACTTTTTGGAAATTAGTCATCCTTTGCCAGTTTTGAAACGAACTGAATCAGTTTCAATTTAGTGGGTATACTTTCTAACAGGAGCGGCACTGCGCAGATAAATCCCTACAGATAAGTGCCTATATACATTGAAGATTTTTAATGGTGTTTTTTTTTCTGTTTCTTAATAATTCAAATACTTGTTGCAGATGAATATGTGATAAATAAAAAACGAACTCTATTTTCATGGTCAAGTAAAGGTATTTTTACCAAAGAAGAATCGGGAAAATAAAGTTTGATGAACAACGGGTACAATATTTAGGAAAAGGAAAAAAACAAACACTCTGATCCAAATAAATCTAAAATTTTCATTGAACTGGTGATTTCACTAAAAGACCGTTGACCAATCACAATCGGCTGCTCGTTCTCTTCATAACACGTCTGCTTCAAACAGGACTCGACTATTTTTTGATGTTTTGCGAAAGGGATGAAGAAATAAATTTGTTAAGAATAAATAGTGTAATTGTTCTTGAATTAGGAAGGTATTTTTGATATAGAAAGTCAAAATCTTAATCTTGAAATTGAAATTAATTCAATGCTCTATTAAATCTTATTAATGTTCATGGAAGCGGTGCAGTATCGCATGGTTAAGGAAACCGGCTTTAATATTATAGGTGATTTCGATATTTTCAACTCATAAATAACCTTACTGCTGTATAAATGCGTTAAACTTTGAGCTAATCTCCTGCATAACAACTCGTCAACTGCAAATGCGAAAAGCAGGTAGATTTTAATTTGGGGATTCCTATCGAGTCAAAAAGAAATCGAATTCTTGTGGATAGATATGTGGTATAGCTTCTTTTCTAATTAAGTTTGTAATTTTTGGGTTTTTGAGAAATCGCGGTTCGTTTTAAATTAGAGGTTAATAAAAAACGAATGGGATCAGATAAAAGCTATGTATATTTGAATGCTCCTTCGGAAAATGACATTGATAAATTACTGTCGGTCCTGAATCACTTTAGAAATGTAAGACTGTCAGACAATCATGGCTTTCATGTTTCTCAAGCGAATATTTCCTCTTGTAACACTAATACAGGCAACTCTTGCTGAAGAAGTAACTTTCACGGGGAAAGAGTTTGCTGGCATTTATGTGAAATCTATTTTATATGATGAACGGCGAAATTTTCTCCAACTCCGATTTCGAACATTACACGAAAATGGTATACTTGTTTTCAGCCGTGGAAACTATAACAAAAAGAATTATTTTCTTCTCGAGCTTAGAAAAGGATCCCTCAGGTAAGGATTTTTCCTAGAAACTTTCAGTCAAGAAAGAAAAGAGTTTTTAAATTTAAAACGCGAACGATAGTTGTGGTTAACTTGGGCAGTGGCTAATAAATTAAATATGGCCCAACAAAAGGTTCTGTAGAGTACGTGCTTATACTTCAAGTGTCATACAAACATTTGTAACTTTTTTTTTTACTATAAAATTCATTATTTTAATTACTACTAATAGTTCTATTTTTTAATGCCGTTGTTAGTAAGCAAGTTGGTAACAATTATCTTTAGTTTGTAAGCTAGGACCTCAACAAGGATTCACATATCACTAAACTGAAGGTTAAAATGTAAACGACTGGTTTCGTTTTATAAAAAGCAGTAAATTTTGCCGTGGATTATTTTTCAGATATTATGGCGACATCGTCCTCTATTTGTTTTAAGTTTGTTCTTTCATCCAGCAGTATTCTGTAAAAAAACATCAGAATGAAATAAGAAACATAAAAGTTTCAAAAGTTTTGTGTTTTTCCACATTGCTAACAAGAGTTAAGAGTTTAAGTCACTCAATCTTTTACTGCATGATTATCGGGACTTATTCTAAGATCAGTTTTTACCAAACCAAATGAATTGTCTCAGCGTGCACCAAATTAAACATTGATATTAAGTCTTAAGAAAAGATTTTAAACCTTTTATCCGGTTTGAACGTTGGAGACTTCAACTCAGTGAAAAACTGAAATGAAAGTCTTTTAAAAGTAGTTTATGCTTGATGAAACTGAGAAAAACACCAACGAATTCTACAAGTTCTAACTTGCCTTAGAAAGATTTTTTGCAAAGGGAAAGATTAATATAAACCCCTATATAATTAAAAGCTAAAAGCTAAATTCTTTATGAGTCTAGGTGCCTATATATGGAGTCCGCGCTTATCTCCGGTTTGACTGTCTTTGACTTCCCCTAGACTGCATGGACACTAATCCATCGTAGGTTAGCTCCCAGCAGACGCTGGTATTTATTTTCCTACCCAGAACGATGGAAAGCTGAGTTAACTTAGGCGAAAAAGAAAGTCACACAGATATTCAAACCCTGGCAGAGCCCGGGATCGAACTGAAAGAGATCTTACAACTGCGCCAACCATGCCCGCTCAGCGGTATACTTAATTGCAAGACCAATATTTTTTATATTTACCAGTTTTAGTACGGGGGCTCGTTTTTGTTAAACAATTGAAAAATCTTTTGCTTATGAAAAGTAAGCATATTTCTACACACTGTAACAAAAATGTATAAAATGTGTATACCATTCGCATCACCCACAGTGTTAACATTTATTTTTTTCAAATATAGTCTATGGCACCTATATCTAATAAAGAGACTATATTTTTTTAGATAAACCAGTTGTAGCGCAGGGGCTCGCTATTGTTCAATACTTGAAAATTTTTCAGCTGATGAAAAGAAAACATCTTTCTACCCACCACAACATACTTATAAATGTAGAGAATAGTTATACGTTTTATTCTATAACGACGTTTCAACCGTGTCTCTGAGTCTTTGCTCTTTAATACAATAAGTTGGCCCTCCCTTGAATGCAGAAGAAAGCACCATCGCCTCGACCACTTTTACAGAACAAAAATCGGAAAACAGCTGTGCAGATTCCTGACTACCTGAATAAAACAGTGAGAAGACCAACGCGAGCGATGGATTCCACATGCTACATACGGTAAACAACTAAAGGAGATCTTTAGCCCCAAAGCTCATTCCCATAGAACGATAAGAGACTGGAACAACCTCGCTCAGCACATTAGCCACTGCACAACAGAAAGCACGTTTAAATCCGCACTGTTTAAACATTTCTTTAAATAAATCTTATTTCTGTAATGTTTTTAAGCACTGTGCACCAGTCATGCACAGCACTTGCGAGATGTGATGGGAAATGTGTCTTGATTGAAATTAAAGATTAAAGTGAAGTTAATTTTGGCTATACTCTTTTTTATCAAAACAGTAAGTGAATCTTACTACGACATTGTCTGATTTTGCAGGTACACCAGCAGACTTGGTGGGAATCACGTGACAAACATCTCCTTGGGGCGTGACTTGGCTGATGGTAAATGGCACTCGGTGAAAGTAAAGCCAACGAGACGGCAAACTGAAATCACACTCGATTCCTACCCTAAGACAGAACTAGCAGGAGAAGGTTATAACATACACAGTTTGGATGGCATAGTCTTTGTTGGAAGTAAGGGGAAACGACAAACCCGTAATAGATTCCGTGGGTGTCTTGCCGATGTAGACTTTGACGGCAGTAAAATTTTAATTGAAGCATTTGAAAGGCGCTTCCCACATATCACATATATGGGGGATTTTATTAAGCGTTGTGTTTATGAAAATTATGGCAACAGTCTGGTTACTTTTCCTTCTCCAAACTGGGTTATGAAGATTTCGTTACCCAAACATTTTCCAGGCCTTAACAATTTGTCAATCTCATTTGAGTTTCGCACCCGTATGAAAGACGGATTGTTCATCAGAGGAGCAGCTCTAAATCTCAAGGTTCTACTGAGACTGGAGTCGGGCTCACTTTGGTTTGAAATAATGTTTTCGAATGGACAAAGGAAACTGTTAAAGGTTGGAAGAAATTTGCACGACGGCAAATGGCACTCGGTTAATGCAGGAATACATCCGACTTATTTATCTCTTGTAGTCGACCATCGCTCAAGAGCAAAGAAAGTCAGTTTTAAAATAAAGAACTTTGGGAAGTTCTTTAACCAACTTCGATCAAATCTTTTTGCCGGTAAGGGCTTCCAAAATAAACACCAAGGATTCGTTGGATGTCTTTTTAATCTTACAATCAACAACCGCAAATTTAGTAAAAAGGACTTTTTTAAAGCAAGTGGGAGACTGCGTGTTGGTGCGTGTTCTATAAAGAACAAATGTTATCCAAATCCGTGTAAGAATGGAGGGGTGTGTGAGCAGAGCTATCAATCTTATCTCTGCAACTGTTCTGCAACTGACTTTCAAGGGAAGACTTGCGAAAACACAATCTATAAACCAACCTGCACAGAGTACAGAGACATGGGTCTGAAAGATAATTCTCATTGCAAGTTGAAAGGCAAAGACTCTAAGAATGTTTACACAGCTTTTTGTAATGTTACAGACAAGACAAAAACTTTTACAGTCATTGCCCACATGGAGATGGGTAAGAAATCGGTTAGAAATGACGTCACCAATAGCATTGGCTATCTGACGCATGAAATCGAATATCCGTTGGGTATGGATCAAATCGAGGCACTGGTGCGTAGTAGCCAGCAATGCCGACAGTTCATTCGATACGACTGTTTAAGGTATAATAACACTGGTTATTCAATTTTTCAATGTTTTTGAATGAGATACTGTTAGTTAATATCTACTTGTGGAATAAGTATTGCTAATCCTACATTCTGATTGGCTCCTCTACTAGGGGTATATTTTCAATAGTTCCCTAGTAGCGAAAAACGCGTATAATTCTTTCTCAAATAGCTAACTTTTCAATAAGTATTTCTTAATGTTAATTTATGACATTGTGTCCAAACAGTCTGTTAATTTATGACATCGTTTCCGAACAGTCTGTTAATTTATGACATTGTGTCCGAACAGTCTGTTAATTTATGACATTGTGTCCGAACAGTCTGTTAATTTATGACATTGTGACCGAACAGTCTGTTAATTTATGACATTGTGACCGAACAGTCTGTTAATTTATGACATTGTGTCCGAACAGTCTGTTAATTTATGACATTGTGTCGACTAATAGTCAAACAGTTAGAGCGGCTCCCGGCCACGTGGACATTGAGTGAGAATAATCTATTTCGCCTTCAGTTTCATAGCTTACCTGTAGACGTACACCACCCCCCAAAAGAAAAACGGGAGGAGGGGTTTTTCTTTCAGGGGGTGGTGTACGGCTACACGTAGGCTATCGGCTGCATGGGTTATTGACGCAAAGTCAATTTTTACTTGAGGTCTAGGTCCATGTAAACAGTAAGTAGTGACATCGCTCAGTTTTCACTCTAATCCACAAGAAATCACTAAATATTTCTTTCATGTCTATTCTTGGTTTTCACACAATCCCAAGAGACACAAAAGACAATAGACAGCGGCCATGTTGGTGACCTAAACAAAAGAAATAATCAAAATTCTTTTGTTAAGAGTACACCAACATGGCCGCCATGACGTCAGATGAAAACCAGCAATACCTCAGAAAATGTTTCGAAGGGCAAGAATTACAAAATGGACGTGTATTTCTTCATAAAAATTAAGAACCGTTTTTTAATTCTGAATGATCAAAACAGTCTTTGAAAAACTTTTTAAAAAATGATGACTCTATTTTTGGAAAAGTTTTCGGACTATTTTTCTTTTTAAGTAAAAAGTATCGCGTTTAGTCAAAAACAACGTTTTTAAGGAAACACTTGAACTGAAAGAGAATACGCTTCACTCACCTTCAATTGTTACTCGATCTAAACGACTCAATGATTTGGAATACTAATTAACACGGCTCTGTGCCGGAGCGACAACAATTTATAAGAAAATAAACCTTTGCGATCGGCTTCCGAAAACAAATCAGCAAGTAGTTGCGATTATGTATTTTCCGATGAAATATTTTTATATCACTTGTTCCCATAATTCTATTGTTACGCATTATTTAGTGATTTCCCAACCACTACAATTAATACCTCAATCCTCAAGCAAAAAAACAGAAAAATAACAAGCCTTTATTCATTATTATTTCTAGATCAATATTAATTGGTCCTCCTAAAAGACGGGCACATATGTTTTGGTTATCACGTGATGGAAAAACACAGAATCACTGGGGAGGTGCCGATCCGGATAGTCACATGTGCGCATGCGGAAAAAGGAACAACTGCTCCAACCCTTATGTATACTGTAACTGTGACATGAATGATGACGTATGGCGCTCTGACGAGGGTTTCTTCACCAACAAAGAGCTGCTTCCTGTTACCACACTTAAGTTTAGTAAACACGGTAGGTGATCAGTCACACCGCCACACTTAGGCGCTGTTTACATGAGACCGGTACGAACTCATCTCGGTATGAACTTGTGTCGGTATCGATATTTTAGTAGCTGTTTACATGAGAACGGAACGAAAAAGCTTGAATGTTGGACCGTAAACTTCCCTTGTTGGGTTATCTGTGTATCTTCTCAAAATGGCAGATACGCATGTTTGATGACCATCTAGCTGACCAAAGATAATACGGACTTGAAATTTACAGACCGGTATGAAAAAAAATTGCGTTTACATGAGGACGACTTGAATTAGAAATTCGTTCGTGTCGGTCGGTAATCGGCATGAAGTCGTTCCGGTCTGGCTTCTTTTTCCGATCGGTCTCATGTAAACGTGAATAAAGAAAACTATGGCTACCGATATGAACTCAGACCGGTCCGAGTTCGTGCCGGTGTCATGTAAACAGCGCCTAATTTTACGATGCATTCATAACCTATTACCATCATGACTTTACTATCATCACTGACATCCACATCATTATCATAATCACCATCATTACTATTCAGTCGTTCAGTCGTCAACACTATCACTATCATCATCATCATTACCATCATTATTTTACCACCATCATCATCATCACCATCATCATTATAGTTATCAATATTATTACCATCTTGACTATACCATCATCACTGACATCCACATCATTATCATAATCACCATCATTACTATTCAGTCGTCAGCACCATCATCATCATCACCATCATTACTCTATCATCATCATCACCACCACAACCATCATTGCTAATATTATAATTACCATCATTACTGTACCATGGTCAACACCATCACCATCATTATTTTACCATCTTCATCACCATAACCATTATCATCATGATTTTTACCATCATGATTTTTCTATCAACACTACCACCAACATCATTATCATAATCACCATCATTACTATACCATCGTCACCACCATCACTCTCACCATTATTATCACCATCATAATTTTACCATCATCACCACCATAACCATTATTATCACCATAATTACTTAAATAACATTATCACCATCATCATTATCATCATCATCACCTTCTGCTATATATCGCCATCATCATCTTCATTATCATCATCATCACCTTCTGCTATATATCGCCATCATCATCATCATTATCATCATCATCACCTTCTGCTATATATCGCCATCATCATCATCATTATCATCATAACTTTCTGCCATATATCGCTATCATCATCATCATTACCGTCATTATCATAATAATAATAATAATAATAACAATAATAATAATAATAATAATAAAGGTTTGTTAGCAAATCCATAATAAAAATGGCTCTTCCATGTTAAGTTACAACATGGCTAAAAATATATAAATATCAATACTAAACTATATTACAAAAATTAATTAAATACTTGGGAATAATAATTATGTATAAAACTATTAAGATAAAAGGTTTAAAAGATAAGTTCAAAAAGTCTCAGATAAGCATATTACAAACTATTGCCGGTTTTCACCTGATGTCATGGCGGCCATGTTGGTGTACTCTTAACAAAAGAATTTTGATCATTTCTTTTGTTTGGGACACCAACATGGCTGCTATATCTATTGTCCTTTGTGTCTCCTGGGACTGTGTGAAAACCAAGAATTGGCAGCATCAGCTGCAAAGTATTTCTTGGCGCCGCGATTGAACTGATGTAGATCTAGATATGAGCGCGTGCAAAGTGGAAGGGAATTAAAAACCTTAGATGCGCTGTATTGAAATGTGTCCCGAGTGTGGGTTATTTCTAGTTTGTACTGGCTGGCGGAGCGTAGAGTTCTTGTAGGTATATAATAGTCTAATTTTAAATGTTGGGGCCAATATGGCGAGTGCAATGCTTTAAAAGTTAATTTAGATAAAAGGAAACCCTGTCTTTCTTTGATCGGCAGCCAACCTAATCTGACAATGTCAGGTAGTTCTACAAACCTACAGCCTCTTAATGAGGTATTCTGGAACTGGATAAGTGACTGTAATGTTGCAATCTAACTTAGATAAGATAAGACATTCAGCAAGTTGCTTCCTTACATTGAAAGGAGCAATGCTCTTCAATTTCCTTAATATCGATAGAGTAGAATAGCAACTAGCTACTAAAAAAAACAAAAAAAAACAAACTAGCTATCTTGGCATTAACGTCCACCTCCCACTTCAGATTCTGTTGCATCTCAGTCCCAAATCAAGAATCCCTTCAAGAGTGTCTGGAATCCATTTAAGAGTACCTGGAAGCCATTCAAGAGAATCAGGAATCCGTTCAAGAGTACCTAGAATCCATTCATGAAGAGAATTAGGAATCCATTTAAAAGTATCTGGAATCCATTCAAAACAGTCAGAAATCCGTTCAAGAGGATCCGGAATCTATTCAAGAGAATCAGGAACCATCCAATAGTGTCTGGATTCCATTCAAGAGAGTCTGGATTCCATTCAAGAGAGTCTGGATTCCATTCAAGAGTACCTGGAATCCATTCAAGAGAATCAGAAATCCATTTAAGGGTACCTGGAATCCGCTCAAGAGAATCCGGAATCTACGGGAGAGAATCAGGCATCCATTTAAAAATACCTAAAATCCATTCAAAAGAGCCCGGAACCTATTCCAGAAAATTCGGAATTCATTCAAGGGAATTAGGAATCCTTGCAAAAGTATTTGGAATAATACAAGAGAATCAAAAATACTTTCTAGTGAATCTGGGATCCATTGAAAAGAATTGGGAATTTATTTAGAGTCCATTCACTGGAATACTGAATTTAAGACTAATTTTATAATTCAAAACAATTTCAAATCTATCCGTCTTTTTGAGAGGAATTTAAAATTGTTTTTTTTTAGAAAAACTGGTTTATAAGTTGTTCGTCCCTCCTATACACACTGGTTTTAATTTTTTAATTTTATTGTTTTCAGGTTTCCAGTCATATTTCACACTTGGACCGCTGGAATGCTGGGGCTCAAAGCAAAAAACGGGCGCAGTATCACGGAAACACCTTCTGTCGAGAGCGTGTAACCCCATTCCTACACCAACACCTTTTCCCACCACTAAACGACCTTCCACAATTGCAAAATCAACCTCCGCCACACCCTGTGACACCGCTGCTAATGCTAGCGGATATTGCAGTTTCACAAACCAAACAAACCTCACCACAACTGAAAAGCAATCAGTACATTATTTGTTTTATCCACGCGTGGTCGCAACCACAGATTTCCGGGAAAACTCTAAGTTAGTGGCACGTCTTCATGAAAAGAGAAAAAGCAAAAACTCTTCTTTCGAAGAGTTCAGTCTTTCATTGACAGCTATTGTTCTAATCTCGTGCGTCCTTGTTGTATTTCTGTTGGTAGTTCTTAGGTACCAGTTCCCCTCGGTTGTTGTCTGCGCTAGAAGACTGAACCGCCGCGGAGAGGCAACCTTTTCAATGGTTCCCCCACGTGACCAAATAATGTGACTACTCAGTATTCGAGAGAAAGTTAGTGACTTTCTTGGGCGAATTGTCAGGCCATTTTGTTTGTCTGTAGACCTTGGGAATAACTTCAACTGGGACTTCAACACATTTATTCGTTTCTATATGATGGCAAATGAAAGTTGCAAGTGTTATATTTTACACTGGATATTGCTGTTTGACTAATGGTAAAGTGAAACTTTGACAACAATAAACAATGATAAAAACCAACCTGTTAATATATATACAAGGAATTATACTACAATTTAAAAAAAACGATCTGTTTTGCCTTGCTAAATTACAGGGTAGAATGGTCGATTACTAAGTGAGACTAAACGGTGTTTTAAAGTACGTGTTTTGGGATCTCTAAGACTAACACGTTTTTCACGAGTATGCCAAAAACCGCTTTTCATCTTTCCTAAGCTTAAAAATAAACTCTCAGCTGACAAGCATAGCTATAACATAACACATACGCTCTAGAAACTAAGGAGGCAATGATAATTCCCTTAAATCCACCACCATAAATAAAGGTGAATCAGAAATAAAGGAAGTAGGGATACCCCCCTTAAATCCACCACCATAAACAAAGGTGAATCTGAAACTAAGGAATTAGGGATAACCCCCCCTTAAATCCACAATCATAAATAAAGGTTAGTCTGAACATAGCTATTGAAATTAACTGGTTAGGAACCTTGGCGGTTTTCTTTGTTCTGTGTTTTTGTTCTTTCTTTCCCTATTGAAATATGACGTTGACCCTGCACAGATTACAAAAGACTTTATGTAAATGTAGATTACAAAAGACTTTAATGTAAATGTGCAAACGGCCAATGGCCTAACGACCGTCACACCTAGAACAAAAGATCATAACCGTGACCCTGCCCACAACATGAAACAAAGCAGCATTGTAATCTTCTTTGTAGTTTGCGAAGTTTCATAACTAATCTACTCTACTAACTTTGGTCAAACTTAAAGTCTGATGTAAGTAAATACATTGAATGCGAAGACAATTGTACTCCACAGAACGTTTGCTTGTCGATCCAAGCTCACAGTGGGTTTGTAAACAATGGGCCTTTTACGAGTAAATTTTAATAATAACAATATAATGTCAGATATATATAGAGCATTTACCACATGAATAAGTTCAAATGCGCTTTACAAGAAAGTAGAGTTGACCAGTGATAGACAAATATTGTTGTACATTAAGATTGCTGATTGATCTCGGTAGAGGGGACAGACCACATAACATCGGGATCACTACCCTACTACTTACGATAGATGTGTATGGGATCTTTTAAGTTCCACAATAGAGAGTCGGGAGAAGGTCTAACCATTTGCAGATGTTAGAGCAAAGGCAGCACCTTCTCAATTATTGTGTCAAGTCATATATATATTTAGCCGGCCAAAGGGCTACTAATTGGGAACACAATCTTTATCACTCTAAGGTGGACGGAGACCTTTCACATGACAGACAAACACACACAAACACAGAAGTCTCCGAGGGACTATGGTTAACGTCTTTATTCGAGAAGACGCGAAAGTCTAACCATTTGGAGATATTAGAACAAAGGCAGTACCTTCTCAGTTATTTTAAGACCCTGAGTGTTGGTCCGGCTGGGAATCGAACCCAAGCCCCCCGCATAGTAAATTGGTGCCTTGCCGACCAGGCTAACCAGGCTGCACGTCACTTTCAGCGAACCAATGGAAAAACTTATGAGCATTCACATCAGTAAAAGTATAAATCAAAAGTATGCTTAAACATCAATAGCACACCTGATCCATCCTTAAGCCCACTCTCTACCCTAAATTGTGGTGGATAGTGAAGGAGTTGAGAGAAGTATTTGAGTTAGAAGAATTTTGAGGACGATCGCCAAACCGTCCCTCCAGACCATGCGAAAGTGTAACTTTGGTTAGGGGACGGTTTGGCGGCCTTCTATCAAATA
>JANCMA020313873.1:0-11954 GCA_024336925.2 Zoanthus solanderi | reverse complement strand
TGAGAAATAAAACAAGGGAGTAAACGAAATAATAATGATGTAAGTGAAGCCGTGTAGGCCTGTCACCCCCCATAACAATGGACTATATGCATTAATACGTACTCTGCAATACAGAAAGTATGCCTAAAATTTTTCAACCTAACTTGTTTTCGTCACAAAAACAGATAAACCACTTCAGCAAGTTCGCAAGCCATAAGCAAAAGCATTCCGATGATAGGCAAAACTTTCCTTCGAAAATCTTATGAATAATTTCAGTGGATAGAAAAACCTTTCGTTAAATCTTATGAATAATGTCAGGGAATAGGGAAACCCTTCATTCGAAAATCTTATGAATAATATCAGACGATAGGAAAAACCTTCCTTCAAAAATCTTAAGAATAATATCAGACGATAGGGAAAACCTTTCTTCGAAAATCTTATGAACATCGTCAGGGAATAGAAAAACCTTTGAAAATCTTATAACGTCAGGGAATAGGGAAAACCTCTTTTTAAATCTTGTAAATAACGTCAGCGGATAGAACTTATTCAAAAATGGCGGCGGTTTTGATATTCTTCTGTCTACATTCAAATTAGCCCTACTAGCCTCGTTTCGGGTAACATATTCTTTTGAAACTTTAACTCAAGATTAAGGCTAGTAGGGCTAATTTGAATGTAGACAAGAATATCAAAACCGCCGCCATTTTTGAATAGGGTTTATAGGGAAAACCTTCCTTCGAAAATCTTACGAATGTCAGGGGATAGGGAAAACCTTCGAAAATCTAATAAATAACGTCACGATAGGGAAAACCTTCCTTCGAAAATCTTTTGAATAACGTTAAGGATAGGGAAAAGCTTCCTCCGGAAATCTTATCAGTGGATAGGGAAAACCTTCTTCGAAAATTTTATGAATAACGTTAGGGATAGGGAAAACCTTCTTCGAAAATTTTATGAATAATGTCAGGGGATAGAAAAAAACCTTTCTTCGAAAATCTTAACGTCAGGGGATGGGGAAAACCTTTCTTCGAAAATCTTTAGAAAAATATTAGTGAAGGAAAAACTTGCATGTAAAGATCTTCCTGTCGAACTCTCTATTTTTCATTTCATTCATCAAATAACTACCACCTATGACGGCTTCTTCCCTAAAAGTTATTTTGTGTGTGTTGCAGCTGACTTATCAACCAAGAAAGTGAGCCACGAGTTGAGTGGAGGTTTGTACTGTAGCAAGACATAAATAAAGCCCCAAAAAGTAAATTAACGAGGAGAAAGAACAGCACTTCCACTACAAGTAGTTCTTAACAAAACTTTGTTATTCTGAAGCTAACCTGTTTACACAAAATCGAACAAGTACTGAACAACATCAAACTCTAGCTGTCTGCCAAGACTTCGTATAAAGTCAAACGTAACAAGACATTTATACTTTGCACTGTCAATTTGATCATCAGCAGCTGTCTGAGCCAGCAACTTCAGCGAAACAAGGGATGAAATCTGTGAAAGGATGTTTGCAGAGGGAGCAGCCTTTTCTTCTACAATGCTGTAGAAGATTGCCATCAGCCGGTCAAGAGGAAAACTCTTAGGTCCTACCAATGAAAAAGATTCAACACAATGTTAATTCATTTTAAAACTCATTTGAAGTCAGTTAAACATTATTAGTCATTTAAGTTTATTTTAAAAGTCAAAACAGCAGCCGAGAAATGAATCAGACTGCTTTTTTAATTATGTTCTAAAGGTAACCAGTGGTAGTACTGGAATCCAGATGTATTTGATAGGTTTATGGTTTCTGAGACAGGATTGAACATAACCCGTAAATTATACAAAAATTAGTAATAAACACTCACCCATAAGTTGACTGCTCTTTTTGTAGGCAGATGAAGCAGGTTTGGTTTTACGAGCTGCTTTCTTCTGAGCATTCTTTGAAAAGAAACGTCCATCAGTCCTGGCTGGGTTATATGATGCCAAATATGCTGCGATTAACAAATACTTTGAGTAGAAAGGAAGCTCAATATGTGAGCGAGAACCTGAAAGGCAGAAACTGGATGTTAAATTAATTTCGTTTTGAAATGTTGAATGGTAAAAACTTAATAATTAACTACCAAGTTAGTTATTAAGTTTGAAAGAAAGTGGGGTAGAACTTTCAAATGTTTAGAGTTAATTATAGAAAGGCAACTAACTTCAGATGAAGGTGGGTCAGTTTTCTTTGTTTTAAGAACTGCAGTTAAATGCTATTGTTATATCAGCACAAAGATTAAAAGACGATTTGTTCAAAGCAAGTATGTTTTTTCGTGATTGTGTCACTGCTAGAATTTAGATCTAAAATTACAGTTCTACATACAAATGTGTATTTTAATTATGGAGTGCTATTCATAGCAGTAGGAATACTGGAGCTTTTCTGTGATATCAAGTTCATTCTCAGTAGATTTTCTTAGTACTTGTCCAAGGTGAAAATATCACACAAATTTCAATCATATATTTTAACTTTATTTTCATTTCAAATTCATTTCTGTCTAATAATAGTAATTTTCCTTTTATTTTCTAGGCAATCGCATATGTGTTATTGTCAGCTTTTACCGCACAATATACTTTAAATAAACAGTTTTGGGAGTTCCCTTGTTTGACTGCTATTACACATAGTAGTTCAAATTATGCAATCTCCAGTACACAACACCACACATCTGCTATGCTGGGAATGTACAAGTGGCAGCTACAACTAAATTATCCTTTACCAATATCCTGTGAAAGAAATGTCTGTGTGTACAAGGGGAGTGCTGGTGTGTGAATTGGGGGAAGGCACTACAAATGAGGGTCAATGAGATCATAAGGTTTCTTTTGTCTCAAAGTCTCCTTTTGTCATTCACCGAATATTGGAAATTCAGTTATACTAAGTGTCGCCTTTCCACATTCTACTACAATTTCTAAATTAAAACCAGATAGTATTCTCTTTTTTAAAATAGTTTCGATAGTATGTGCCTATTGATTGGTCGACAAGTGTGTTTTCACAGCGCTATAAAACACAAAAATTATGTGAGCAATATGATTGGCTGTCTCCACAATTGTAAGAATTTACAGTTTCAAGAAATGAAATAAAACTATACATCAGGCGCTTCATATACGTTTTTCTCTTTGTCAATTCAAAGAATCATCTATTTTTTTGCAAAAGAAATAAAACATTTATCCATGCCTTCATAGCCTAGTAAAAACCTCGGCAACATTTGCGAGAATTCTCAAGCAGGTTTCACTGATCTTCTCTTTAATTCTCCCAAACATTTTCCTTTAGTTTTCACCAGGCAATGAAGGCACGGAGAACATGTTTTATTTGTTTAAATCATTTAAACAACAACATACTTAGTGTTAATGGTTTTCCATCTGCAGAAGTATCTTGTTGCATTATAATTTCCCACTGCTCACTTGACACTTCCCTCAAGTACACAGTTTGTAGAGATTTCTTAAGGTGTGGCTCAATGTTTCGCCAAAGCTTTCGACCATCATTGTGTGTTGCATTGCCCAACCTAACTGGTTCACAATACTTCTCAAAATGTAATGCAGCCTTTGATCAAAAAAATAACATCATCCAAAATCATAGTAAAAATATGAAACTCTTTAATGTAAAACACAAGGGGGAAGATGTTGTACAGCAGTTGACATACAGTGTGATAGGGGGAGATGTTGTACAGCAGTTGACACACAGTGTGATAGGGGGAGGGGATGTAGTACAGCAGTTGACACACAGTGTGATAGGGGGAGATGTTGTACAGCAGTTGACATACAGTGTGATAGGGGGAGGCCTAGGGGATGCTGTACAGCAGTTGACATACAGTGTGATAGGGGGAGATGTTGTACAGCAGTTGACACAGTGTGATAGGGGGAGATGTTGTACAGCAGTTGACACAGTGTGATAGGGGGAGATGTTGTACAGCAGTTGACATACAGTGTGATAGGGGGAGATACTATACTGCAGTTGATACACAGTGTGATAGGGGGAGATGTTGTACAGCAGTTGACACAGTGTGATAGGGGGAGATACTATACTGCAGTTGATACACAGTGTGATAGGGGGAGATGTTATACAGCAGTTGATACACAGTGTAATAAAAAAGCTAATACTAACAGTATCTTCTTACTTCCCATAGTAACTCAAACAATTAACAAAATAAAGCTATTCCAAACAGATTTTCATGATTGACTTGTTTACAATAATTATAATTTTAAGTGTTCTCCATAGAATTTTACTAAGACCAAGGGTTGCTACTACCTTACCCAAAACTCAATCATGTAGGGCTGCATGGAGATAAGGGTCAGTCTACTGGACTAAAACTTAAAATACTATTTTTTGAGTTAAAAACTCTATTTTTTTTGTGAAAAATATGTAAAATATTTTCCAAAGTCTTCAGTGACGATCAATTTAAACAAATAGATTCTCAAAATATTATTGAAGAAGGTATGGCTACAGAGTGATCAGGTAAGCAAATAATTACAGTATCTGTTTCTGTTTATCAGTAAATACTCTTAACTCCCGAATAAACATACATGTACATTTATTTTTTTGAGCAAATTATCCAACCTGTATGATTATTAGTTTTCAGCTGTTTCTATCCTATACGAACCTTATTTGGGTCTGTATGACTCTTAAAATCCAGCAATTTTGTCAGCAGCTCTACTGAAGTTTAGAGTATAGAAATTCTGGTTTGAAATATCAAAGCTGAAAGTAGGTTTTATTCCATTAAGAATGCTCCAGTTCAAACTTTTTCCATTCATTCCCATTGCCTAAAGCTTACGACTGAATGGGATCAAGACTTGATGCTTGATGGACAGTGGATTTTCTCATCATCGTGCACGTGTGTACATGTCAAGAATCACAATGTTGTGATGGTTGACCAGTTTTATCAAAACAAAATGATAAATATAATTTAGAACAGAAACAAAACCTTGGAAAACTGTGTTTGAAATACAAGTTAGAAGCCGAAGCACAACCAAAGAAGCACTGGAAACCAAAAAGGAAAAAGCATGTTGCACCTTCTACTTCATTCAAATTGAAGGGTGTGTGAGAATGTTTCCTTCATTGAAGAATGCAAAATCTGATTATGAATTCAAGAAAAGATTGCAGTTGGCCACCGCATGCTATCAGAAAATTAAATCGGGCAATGAGCTAGAAGTCAACAATAAGAAAAGGTCTAGAATGCCTGGAGCAGGACGAACAAATATACAAATAGTAACTGGGACTTTCGATCTTACATTACTATACTGCCCTTCACTATTATTGACATTTGAGATGTTTTCACCCTATACTATTATTCCATCCCATACTACTATTGACTTTTCAAGATGTTTCAACCCTACTAGTATACGTCTATTATTCTGCCCTATAGTACTATTAGGTTTTTCATATAAAAAATTTGTCCACCCTATACTATTATTTTGCCCTGTATTATGCCTATTTAGGAGTTAAGAGTATGTACATTTGCTGTTCCAATTTTAAAATGCATCAAAAATGAACCTTTTCAGTTCTGAAGGACTGTTTATAAATATATATTATGCTTGAGTGCATACTTTTGAGCACTCTAAGGATTGGGTGGAGAGTTTCCTAGTGAAACGTTCACTATTTGCATTATGCATTGCTCACTGCTTGCAGTTTAAGCACTCTGGTGACTCCACAATATAATTATATAATTATAGTTGTTTAACTTACCAAATGTCTCAACTCATTAAGATCCCTACACACAGAGAAAAAAACACTTAGTAACAGCTGGCAATAGGCTGCATAAAATTCTCTTGGTTGATCTGATGGACTATCTTTTGACATAATCTGTAGTAATTCTTGCTTTGTGTAATCCGGAAAGTGAACAGTTATGGGCTCACGAAAGCCAGTTCCAAACCTAAATTTCTCAAATACTATCTCACTCATCATTATAACACAAATATTGTACTTCAAAAGTTCCTGAAGACGAAGAAATGCAGGCAGAATATGTGCATCCATGTCTCTCAACCTTTCAGCTTTGTCAAGTACAATATAAAATGTTTCACCAATAAGGTTTTGATCTTCAAAATGACGTTTGAGAAGCCTAATGAATGAATTCAAGCTATCACACCTTGGGTAGACCATCTCTTCACCAATATCATCACAGTTTTCAAGTTGTAGAAGAATGCTTTCAAATACCATTCTCGATGTGAAGCATTCAATACAGTTAACCGAGGCATGAGGAAGCTGTTAAACAATAACAAATCACTATTACTTATAATAAAAATAATTGGATAGTACATGTATGCATTTATGATTGGTCAATAAGTGTTTTTTATAGTGCTATGAAGCATGAAAATGATAAGATGTGAGCAATATGAATGGCTGTCTCCAAGTTGTAAGAATTTACAGTTTCATGAAAAAAAAGTCAGAAAACAACACTTTAAAAGAAAAAAACAAACATGCTCTCTGTGCCTTCACAGCCTGGTGAAAACCTCAACAAAGTTTGTGAGAATTCTCGAGCAGATGAAAAAGGATCTGCTCTTAAATTCTCCCAAACATTTGCCTTGGTTTTCACCAGGCTATGAAAGCATGAAGAAAATGTTTCATATAAAAATACTGTATAAATTAAAGTGAAATGCTCTGAGTACCTGTAGTACAGAAGATTTGGTCCAGCAAATATCCAGTAGAAAGTATCTCTTAAAAAATGTGAGAAAAAAAAACAATATGGTGCCAGATAAACAAAGAGGATAAGATAGATTTTTTGTATTCTTTACAATTATTGCTGCTAACCAATAAACAACATATTTTAGAAATTAAAGCAAATATTGCCAGAAAAAAATTGGATGTAGAAATGCTATATAAAATTGTACAAGTGTGTAATCCTTGTACTCAGCCAAATGGAATGCAGGTACCGTCAAGAATAGTGTTGCTGCTTGCTCACTGTGCTTGCTCACAGCAATAATTAGATTTTAAACCATGATGAATATATAAAAATTTGACTGAATAATAGTGTGTCCTTAACTTATTTGAATTTCTCAAACAAAATACAGTAAAAACCTGCATATAAGAACAGGTGCTTTGGGAATTCGACTGATGCTATTCTTATATTAATATCAGGTAATTACTGCAAAATCAGTCTGAAAGTGTTCTTAATGTGTTCTTAAATATTTTTCTATAACAAAACAGTACCGCATACACTATCATTCGATGAAACCAATGGAGTACAAACACATTCAATGCTTTATTAATAAACTTATGGATTGAACGTACACTAGCATTACATTTAGGGAAGTTTAGCAGTTTTGTATTATACTCAGCAAAACTCAATAAATTTTTAAACTTAATTAAGGAGCATGAAGTTAACAAATTTGATAATTGTCCAAGCCTTGGCAGGGTGAAATCTTGTTATCATCTGATTCAAAGTTTTGTTGTTGTAACTAGTTACCTCATATGTTGGTTACTATTTCTAATTCACACAAATGGCAATTTTTTCATAATAAGAGCAATTTTCATTTTTCCGGCTGAATGTGTTCTTAAATATGTGTATATCTTTTTGACCAAATTTTAGCCTGAGTGTTCTTAATCCAAGTGTTCTTACATAATATGCAGGTTTTTACTGTAATTAGTTATAGTATAGTTCAAGATGAATTTATCAGGGACTGTAATATCATATCAAGTATCAAGTATACAGTACCTTATTCCAAAATTGTCCCTGCTGCATGAACACAAGGTCAGGGGGACTTGATAGAGAATTACAAGATGATGGGTTTTTCAAAACTTTTGTTTTTTTAAAGCCAAACAAAAATCATTGATATGTATAATTTAAGATTCTCTTAAAAATATTTATTTCAAAATTTTAACAATGTACTGTTTCCAAGGGTAAAAATGGATGTTTCACAAGAGCAACAATCATGCTAAAAATGGTATAAAAATAATAATTCAGAGGTAGAATCTTCAAATATTAAGGGTTACTTTTATGTTCCACTACAACATAACCCCAAACTCTGCTAAATTTCAACCTTCTTTATCTAGTAGCCAGAAAATCCAACTATTCTGATTTTGACAGGGTATAGCCCCAACTTTGCTTGAGAACCTCATATCCCCCAGCAGCAGGGAGGGGGGGGGGAACTGATTTTGAAGATTTTGTGAACAAAAATCCTGGATTTTATAAATTTTACATTCAAAAACCCTGATTTTGAAATTTTTTCATAACATGGGAATATAATTTTGTCAAATTCAAACTCAACAAATGCAGTGGAACACAGCTAACCAGTTTGATTCATACATACACAGTTTTATAAATTTCAATCATGATTATTAATAAATGTTGTTTTGTAAAAGATTTTTGCATTTAGTTCTGTCTTTTCCAGTTGCTACATGAGATGTAAAAATTTCTGCAAATTATCAATGGAGACAATCCTTGTCTCACTGAAATCTCACCTCTTGATTTGAGATTGTGGCACATTTCTAAAGTTATATTTCCTGTGAGAATTATTTTACTAAGGGATGTTGCCAAAGGGTTAATATACCTGCCAACTTCCTCGCCTTAGGCGGGTTTTCCTCACCTAAAATCCGAAATTCCGGATTTCCTCGCCTTATCCATCTAAATGACAAAATGACTTGATGCTTTTAGATTTTTAGTCAGTTCCAACTGTAGATTGTTATTTTTATTTATTTTTTCAAAACTGATCTCAAAACTGTTCTTTCAGGATCGCACCGAATACAATTTTCATAATTAGATTTTGCGAAAAAAGCAGTCCTGGCTCTTAACTTTCAAAATATTTGGGTCGTCTTCGAGTGCACTCGGGACGGACTCGGGATATCCTCGGGACGTCGTTGGCTTACGTACAAAATCAAAAGTACCTCGACTAAATTTTTTTAAAAGTTGGCAGGTATACGATTAAGACTAAAGGGATATATTGAACCCCATGCAATTGTACAATAATAAAGATAAGAGTAAACCATTGAATAGTACAGGGTACGAACGTAATGAAATTGAAAGCTTGGAAATGAAAAAGCTTGACTTATTTAGAGAGTATGCCAGCAGTCTTTGAAACCTTATTTGCTACATGGGAAATAGGCGGTTTCCAGGTGACATGCTTATCTTGTACAACACCCAGAAAAACAACTTCTTTTACTCGATTAATGTGAGTAGAATTCAAAGAGATTGTTAAGTCAAGTGTCACCCTTTTCTGCCTTGGTTGAACTTGAAAGACGATAAAACTTTATATATTTCTTCGCATTTACTGATTTAGCGAAAACTTGTTGCACATGAACCACTCAATTAGCTTATGCATTTCGCTGTCGATTGTTTCGACTAAATAATTTTGATCTTTATGAGAGAAAAATAGATTTGTATCGTCAGCAAATAAAATAATATCGAGGAGGCCCGTGGTCCGGTGGTCTACGCCAAAGGAACTGCTCAGAAATGAGTTCAATAGGGGGAGGGTAGAATGAGCTTTTTTCACCAAAGGTTTTCCTCACATTTGAAATTAGCAAGAAATTTTCACCTATAAAACATTTGCTTTTAATTTTGCGCCCGAACAAGTGTAAAATGAATTTTACATCCAAAATTTTTTAAAGAGATTTTTTGAATATTATGATCCGCACTATTTGGCACATCACATCCCCACTGAGTTGCTAACTTTGTCATTAGCAACCTTTTCAAAGATGGCTGATGAGAAAAGGGTCAGTGACCTGCGATCACAAGATGGGGATCTACGCGAAGCAATTCGCCAGAATTTAACAATGTGGCTGGAAAAACTCGAATGTAATGGAGATGTTGAAAAGAAACTTCAGTACAAAATGAAAATGGTGAAAAAACTTGGTCATTCTCCAATCGCTATTCTTACTGAGAAAGCCAATGAACAACATTACGAAGTTCCCACAGAGTTTTTTCAAACGGTGAGAACATTTGGAACTTGTAAGGATTTTTAAAATTTTGATTTCGTTTACCTTTCATGCATTATTTTATTCGCTGTGTCTCGGTGTCCAACAATCGTATAGAGATTTAATAAAACTCCGTGTCCGACAGTCAATAAATTTCTCAAAATTACACCAAATATACCAAGATTTAATCATTACCCCAACGCTAACCATTACTCCTAACCCAAGAGTGATTTCGAGAATTTTTTTTTGCTCGTAAAGCGAGGTTTATTCTTCCGATATTTGGTAAAATTTCCGTATTGGGATTAGGGCGTAGTTAATTATGCAAACAGTTTATGCATAAAAATCTCACCTATTTTTCTTTATAGCTAAGGCTAACCCAGCAGGACCCAGAACGCCCCAATACGGAAATTATCCCTAATTTTGAGAAATGTATCGACTTTCGGATACGGATTTTTATTAAATCCCTATACGACTATCGGATACCAAGACACTTCGTATTTTATTTGTTGATTTTTATTTAAAGAATTTGGTAAAAACATAGTTGACTATGGTAAAAACAATGAAAGTATATTAAATGCGTTCGGAGTATGCATATAGATTGAAAGAAGAGAAAACAATTTTTAAGCCCTTTGCAGGAATCGAACCCCACATCTTCGGCTTACTAGTCCAATGTGTTAACCACTACACCACAAGGACTAACCACGCTGGAAATGCAGACGGTTAATGTAATGTATGGATAACTGCAGGGATCCCAAGGCATTATTTTCTCTATGGATAAGTTGAACACTGTAAATTTGGGTACGCATAGAATTGATGAAATGACACGAAAGTACATTAAACGCGTTCGGTGTATGAATATAGATTTAAAAAATTGTTTTCTCTTCTTTCAATCTATATACAGCACCACATAAAGTAAGTTATAACCGTGTTCATGTTATATCACCAATTAAGACAAACCCCAAGCATTTACAGGCTTACACGTTTGCTGTTTTCACTTCGTCCTGGTAAGAGTTTGTTTTAAACCTGTTCATACATAAACATGTTGCTAAATGTATTTTCGTTCAAAAATGAATCTTGATCCAGTATCATGCATACACAGCCTTTGTTCAATATCCATTTTTTCTCCTGTAAAACACCTCAAGGACATCACCTCTATTTCAATTTCATCTAACTTATATTTGTATTATGACTACATCGAATGAAATTTATTCTTAAATGTACATAATTATTTATTATAAAGTTCTACCAAGAAACGGGTTTAGAAAATCTACTTCACCTTTGTATTATGTCATTCTCTCTCTTCAACTACTCATTTACATCGTCTGCCCACTGTACTATTTTATCAATTCCGTCACACAGTATCTTTAACGTTAAATGTTGCAGACTAAGTTTGTTCTTCTAATAAGCAAGGAATATCAGTACCTGAACATAGAGAAAACTGCTTCCATGAAAGGTCGTCCTTTTTCACGGCTTGAGACAAAGAACTGTTGTGATAAGAAATGATACCAATAAAATAGATGTACTAATAACAAATTTATAAACTAAATATTGTTGAATTCATCCTAAGATATTGAAACTTTAAGTTTTTGAGTTTTACCATATTTATAAAATACTTTCAAATCTTTATCTAGGACACAAATCACGTTAGAAGTTTTTAAGGCCAGTGACAAAATACTGTAAGTACAAACATCAGTTTTGACAGCTAACCGTCTACCAATAACGTTCATATATCAGAAAGAATGATCAAGAAAGTTATTTGAGCTATGTATACCTACTAAAAAAAAAACCTTATTTTCTTTTTCAAATAAGAGGTACTTTTCCGTGCAACTACAAGCAGACATAGAAATACAGCATGAATGTCAAGAAATCTATCGTTAAAATAAAATAGTTAATATCTAATTTAGAAACTGTTCTTTTAACCTAGGTGCAATATGTGAAACACACATAACGTAATCAACTCTAGTTGGAGATATACAATGCAGTAACTACAGTGTAATAAGCTGACGTTTTACTCATTCCTCACAGTTATTCTTACTTTTTACAGCAATGATCAAATCCAAAGCTTTATGATTTACTACACTTCTCTTAAGCACTGCTTGGCTTCGCTACTTTTATCCTGTCAGTAATACAATAA
>JANCMA020313769.1:0-11954 GCA_024336925.2 Zoanthus solanderi | reverse complement strand
TGGACCTTACTCTCCTTTCAAAAATCTGTTGTATATATTCAGGGGTTTTCCCGTTCAATGTTTTAATCATAAACTTCGTAGTAGTAGTAGTAGTAGTAGTAGTAACAGTAGTAGTGTTTTTAGGTCTATTCCAAACTTCCAAACACCTAGCTATCCACCATTACTTAGTGAACAATTGAACCACAAAATTGACACTGAGACCCATCCAGTAACAAATATAAACCCTCTAGATAATGGACACCATGTGTGGAAATAGTAAGAATAAACCTGCATACCGAATCCTCATGATATCAATCTCCACCCTCTAATTTTAATGGTTGCTCTTAGCATCTACAAATCATCTACCTTTGTGCTATGGGTACATATCCTGTGACCTCTTTGCAGAACATTTTGAGATTCACAAGGTGACATCAAACATTTGCAGGTGTCTTTTATTCAGTAGTATACTATGTGGTATGGTTGGTGCAGCTGGTAAGTTATCTGTTTACCAATCACCAGTCACACGGTTTGACTCTGCAGAGATTTGAACGTCCCTTTTTTTCCACAAAAGCTGACTCAGCTTTCTTTCCTTACATGATTGGTAAATTGAGTACAGTTTCTGCTGGTTTCTAACCAGTAAAATTGATTAGTGTCCAGGGCCTTGTTATTCAAAAGCCGATTCACTAACCCAGGGTTAAATGTTTTTATCCATGTTTTTGCTTTCAACCTTACAGAGATGGATCTGAGCTGTAATTTTGGGATTAACAAGTTTTTTTTTTCCCCACAGAAAATCTGAGCAGTATTCAAATAAATACCTTTGATTTTTAGAAAAGAAATCACTGTTTTAATATTTGCTTAACCCAAGGTTAAAGGTAACCAGTCTTAAAGTATACCTGAGCCCTGTCCAGGCTGTCAGACTCTCATTCTGTTATCACTACAATCAGAAAAAATACCTTTCTGAAGAGCAATGCAGCTGAGTGAAATTAACTCTTCTGAATTCCAATGATAGTCGAGAGGACTAAAAAACTGGATCAGGAAGCTTTCACATCTTTCAATGAAAACGTCCATTTCCTGTAATCTTAAAACATATTAACCAAGTTATGATTATTTCTTTATTGGACTGAAGTCCTGAAACAATGGTTCAGATGGCAAAAGCGAATGGAGTGAGATGGTATGGGCATGTGTAAAGGAGGGATGATGGGCATGTTTTGAGAAAAGCATTGGAATTTGAAGTGAAGGAAAAGAGGAAGCGAGGACGACCAAGGAAGACATGGAAAATGCAAGTGGAGAAGGAGAGCAGGAGACTGGAGTGTTGGTTTGAAGAAGGAGGATGCATTGAATCAAGTGAGATGGAGAGTGGGAGTTGGAGAGATTGCTGCCAGAGTGGGGTAAATCCGGCCACCCCTGTTTACGGGGATAAACCCGGATCAAAATTGGAATTGATAACATAGGTCTCTCTGCTTCATGCGCTTTGCACGATATCTATCCTTCTCCTTCCTTCGAAAAAACACGTACACCGTACTCGTCCTTTTTGAGGAACCTTGCAAGTTCCTACTGTTTCGAAACCATACTCAAAATAGTCTTTCGAGAAATGATTTGAGCAGATTACTGACGAGCGTGAAGGCGTCCATTTGGCTCTCTTTGTATTCACAAACTTTATCCAAACTCTTCTTTTAATCGCTACAGGCGTGTTATCACCGCAGAAAGGCATATGGTACAACAAGATACCTTTACTGGTATCAGTGGTGTTTGAACAATCGTAAACTAAACATCTAGATGGCATAACTTCAAAGAGAAACTCAGAATCCTATATCTTTGTGTAGTATTTTAAGGTGATGGGTTCTTAGTTCCCATGCTCTTTGCCAGTAATCAAGGCGCTCGACTTTTTTTTAAAAAACGAAAAATTTCGATGTTTGAGCTGTTATAACTCCAAAACGAAACGTTTATAGCAAAATCGAAAACAGAACTTCTTGAACAACTTTTTTTGCTCTATCCGAATCAGAAAAAACGCATTTTGATGATATAGGCACTTTAAAGATTTGTTGATTTGGTTAAAAAAAATGTTTAAAAACTAAACCTAGTCATCTTCAGAGATTACTTCCAAGATGACTTTTTAAGTTGAAAACGTTAAGTTTTTAAATATTTCTTAAATCATATCAACAAACCTTTAACATCTTAATATAATTTTAATAGGCGAGTTGTAAACATTGCTGTTCCCTAAATGTAATGGAAGTTACACGAAGAATCTGCGACTCGTGTACTTGTCTGTCTTCCCAACCTTCATTTTACAGATTTTTCTTAGAGAGATGTCGTTTTAAACTCTTTATGTATAGGCAAACGTTTTTCTGTCCTTTTCTACGCTTCATCTGAACAATATGAGACCGATAAGTTATTTACCTTTTCTTGAATGTAATGAAGATTCTACAAATGATGCGTGGCTCATTGGCATTAGCAGTTTTGCCACCCAGCTGTACATGTTTAGAATATTTTGTCACCGCGAAATCTTCTTGGAAAGTATATGTGAGTAGACTCAAAAGTCTGGTCACTTTGTTCGCTTGACAAACTTCCCCAACTTTGTTTTTTTTTCAAAGTTTATTTATCTTTCTTTTGCCCCATGTATTATTAAGGTAACCGGATTCCGGAATCCAAGAAACAATAGGCCATTTCCGAATAACGCTCCACTGCCGACAAACAGAAACATCAAGTCGAGGCCAAGTGCTAAAAGTACAGCCGTGTATGAAAAGTTAGCACTTAGCCTCGACTTGAAGGTTTTGTTTGTAAGCATTGGAGCGTAATTCGGAAATGGTCTATTGCTCGTGGAGTCTGGAATCTAGAAAATATTTGCTCGTGGAATCCTGAATCTAAAAAATATTTGCTCGTGGAATCTGGAATCTAGAAAATATTTGCTGACGGAATCTGGAATCTAGAAAATATTTGCTCGTGGAATCCGGAATCCAGGTCTAGGAATCCGGAATCCCGGAAAACCTACCTTTTGGAATCCGGAACCCACTGCGGTGGACCTTGAATCCAGTACGTGGGACCCGGAGTCCACCTCATAGAATCCGAAATACAAGATGTCATGGATTATCTTACCTGGGGCAATTTCTTCATTCTACCTTGAGTTGTATGGCTTCAGCAATGGTTCAGCTTTATTCAGTTGCATTCGACAAGTTCGAACGCAATCTTAATTTCTTGCTGTGGGCTGGGTACCCTGTGTGTTGGGTGCCCTGCGGGCTGGGTGCCCTGTGTCCGCTAAGTAAAAAGTTTTGAGATACAAAAGATACATCTAGGGACACAAAAATGGTCGCAGGGGCATATCTTGGTCAGGAAGCTGGTTCAAAAATATAACGCTATGAGCTGACAGGTGCTGGAATTTCACACAAGCTTCGCGCCATCTTCAATGCCCAATCTCCGTCAATTTAGTGCGTATAGCTCAAGTTTTGGAGAGTAACTGCGCTTACAATTTTTTTTCTAACTACACCTTATTTAAAGATCTTGTAGTTTTTTTTTTTCGTTAATAACTGACCGAACTGTGTTACAACTTACGTGTACACGTGTTAAAATGGTCAAAACAGTTTATTAAAAGCAACTTACTCTGGTTAAAAACAATAAGACACTTTCACGATCATGGGCAGTGAGTATATCCTGCTTTTTTGGCAGGCGACATGACACGTCGTACAAATATCACGGTTTCTGAGATAAAAATACTTTTTTTTCTCTAGCTTTATAACGTCTTTTCATAACCGTGCACAGTGTTTATTCCCCATTGTTTGGTCAGGGCCACAGGATTCCGTGAGAGTTGCAAGGCCAGTGGCTTGCCAATAAACACTGAGTATGATCGTGAAAGTAGCTAGCTTATTAAAAACATGTTAAGATTTCCCGACGTTTCGGTTGAGACACCAACCTTAATTAAGGGAAACAAATAAAATGTAAATTAATAACATAGTAATGTAACAAAACATATGTAAATTCAATTTTTTTCTGATCTTTTAAAGTTAAATTTAAATATTCATGCGTGGCCGCAAACCAGCGTTCCGGTTGATCGCCCTCTCCACATTAATTTCCCGCAAAAACGTGTTTTTATTTATAATTTTTTGAAAGATTCATTTGTTTTTTATAAAATGCTTAAACCATGTCTTCACCTGGTTACAAACCAAAATTTACTACGTGCTAGCATTAATTCGTGCTCACGGCAACTTCAATTTGCTCGGAAAAATTAAAATTGCCGTGATCAATTTGAAATTGCTGTAATCTAATTAAAATGGCTGTAATCGAATTGAAATTACCGTGACACTTTTGAGCCACGGTACTTAAATGACCGATGCTGCGAGCGGCATCGAGTAGCCTAAAAATTCATAACATATAGGCATTTTGGGATTTCACTGGCCATGTATTTCTGTACAACCCGTACATGTGCTCAGCGTTTCATTGGTGATGATGAACCCGCAGTAAAAGTGCTCAGCGGTTGCCATTCACTATCCTCACTGGCTTAAACTCAGCTCAACTGTTCTTTTTCATTGAATGTAGAGTAAACATACTTAGCGCTGTTTCGAATTCTAAATCTTACATGAACCGAATTCATTGCAAAATACTCCAATCTTTTGTTTCTAACATGAAGTTAAACCAACGCTTGAAAAAATCACGGACTCAGGTGGGATTTGAACCCACGACCTTCAGTTTAGTCCGCCGCTCTACCAGCTGAGCTACTGAGTCAACTTGGAGGCGTGTGTGGATTACAAATTTAGTCATGTGTGAACATAGAATATATCTATGATTTAAGACACTAAGAGGATGCAAGCGTTTCGATTGATAATTTCAATCATCCTCAGGGATTTACAAACATGAAGTTAAACCAACGCTTGTTTTTGAGTCAGTGAAAAACTCACGGACTCGGGTATAGGATTTGAACCCACGACCTTCAGTTTAGTCCGCCGCTCTATCAGCTGAGCTACTGAATCAACTGAGAAGGGTGTGTAGATTACAAATCTAGTCATGTAAGAACGTAGAATATATCTATGATTAAACACACAGACATCAGTGTTGACACTAAGAGGATGCAAGCGTTTCGACTGATAATTTCAATCATCCTCAGGGATTTACAAAGTTAAACTTCATGTTTGTAAATCCCTTAGGATGATTGAAATTATCAATCGAAACGCTTGCATCCTCCTTTGTTTCTATTCAGATCTTATTTGCACTAATTTGGCACGTGAGGTTCCTCATTTGAAACACGAGGCCTTAAACTATTAAACAGAAGAATTAGAGCACTAACATTGAACACAAAACAAGTAGAGGGAAATTTTAAAAACATGATTCCACACTTGATTTATTAAACATGATTCTCGCAGCACTTCCTTTTCTAATAGAAACTACTAGTTTCTAGTTTAATATCTGTAAGTTGTCTGCAAGTTTGATCGGTCAGCTACCAAATTGTGATCATCGAAATTTTAGTGGTAACGATGCCTTCCAAGGGGTTTTTAGCGACAAGGGACATAGCTCTGAAAATTCCCAAAAATGTAGCAACAATATTGTTCCATAAACCGACAGTCGACAGAACCTGCCGGAAATATAGCGACACTTGCGATAGCGACATCCATTTTTAATCATTGGACAAAGCGACATCTTTTCACTTTGTCATTTCGACAGCAACATGACGAACCAGGCCAACAGGACTTTTGTTACTGATAGCCAACACGAACTACGTACATTACAAAAAGATACAAAGTTATGTTTCTTTTTTTCTCTTTTGTCTTGCTATTCTATACGTCACATATCTTTAGTGTCTGCGGATATGAGAAAACGGACCTTTCGTTTTGCACTGAGTTTTGCCCGTCATGTGGGCTTGCGCTTTGAGACGAACCTAGAAAATACGGAGACCTTGGGAAATCGATTGTTTTGATAGCTTCTTGTACATCTCGTAACTCAGATTTCACTTTGACTAAAATATGATCAACAGACTTTTCTAAAGCATCCAGTCTCATGTTAATAGAGTCTACCGCAATCGTACCCTTGTCGATGTGATCGATGGAGACACTTAAGTCAGTTTCACTTGGTTGATGGTTCGTGTTTTCAAAGGCGAACAGGTTTCTTTCTTCATGACTAATGTTTCTATGGTCTAGGTCCACTCTTGAACATACATTACCGTTACACGGCATTTGATTGGCTGGGCTCCTAACCTTGATAAAACAGGAATCATCTGGCATGGTTTTGTTCAGTTTTTTCTCAGTAACAAGTGGCTCGGGTTCCTAAAACATACATGAGTGATCATTGTCATTTCTCACTATCATCAACATCGTCATCAAGTACGTCATTATCATTTATTCATTAAGAAATAAAACATGTTTTCCGTGCCTTCATAGCCTGGTGAAAACCGACGCGAACGTTTGGGAGAATTCGAGAGCAGAACAGTGAAAACCCGAGACGCAGTCGAGGGTTTTCACCAGCTCGAGAATTTTTACAAATGTTGTTAACAAAGAGAACAACGATATACGAAGGGCGTACTGTAAATTCTCACAGCTCGAAGACAGTCAAACCACGCCATTTTCGTGCTTCATAGCGCTATGAAAACACACTTGTAGACCAATCAAAATACACGTACTATCCAAATTATTTTATAATCATCATTAAAATCATTGATATTGTCATTTTCCTACATCAATAATGTTATTATCATAATAACTAGCAAGTTTAACCAAAGGTTCAGAAATGCAGGCTAGACCATTGTAAAATAAGCTCTAAATAACAATGTGTTCTTATGCACTGTCGAATAATGTATTGGCACGTTTTGGAGTTTTCTGACTAATCAGGAATAAATGGGCAAAATATTAAATGGCGAAAAAGGGTAAACATTTCTACTCTCTCTAAATATTTTCTGATGACGCATGAACTTGAGAACTTTTCAATCTGAGGAGTTTTAGCTCAATGCCTGTTGTCTTTCCCTCCAAATCACAGTAAAATTCCGGCACGTACACGGCTGTGCTAATGTTTTGGCAGCCATCAAGGGAACACAATTCCGCTTGCACGTGCTGACCTTTCAAAGATCACACCTACTGACCTAGAGAACTCTGAGTAATTTTGGAAGAACATTTCTCGCAATAAATCTGATACAGATCTCCTAAATTGGGGTTGCGTGTTCTGCTTGAGCCCGCAGTCATTTCATTCTCATTATACAGCGTTATTGTTAATTATGTCATGATTGTAAAGCGTATAGAGTACCGAAGTAATGACGGTGCAATCACTTGTTTGGTTGCAATATTTAGAAAGATCAAGATGAAAAATGCCTCTATGTCGAATGTTAGCTTTTTGTCACCAATTAGTTATGAGATATTGCCACGGTTTTGCTCTGATGACCTCATACAAATCCTTATAAAAATTGGCTTGGTTCCTAACGTTAAGAACCAAGACATTTTAGAAGGATTTGTATGGGTCATTGGAGCATAACTCTGGTAATATCTCGCTGACAATTTACACCAACATTCTGATTTTTAGCAAGGATACATAATTAGTTTTGTAGTCTAGGATGATTTCGACAAATCCTTTAAGTTCACAAATTTTAATTTTTGTGACGTCAAACTTCGCCACTCTATTTGAGCACTACTTTGAGATCCATTGTTTGAGTTAAAAATCTAAGACATCGGTGTCTAAATTGTTCGCAAACTCTGCTAATGATTTTGGCCTCATTGAATAATACGAGCTTTTTGTAGAATATTCGTGAAGAAAACAGAGTATTTTGCTTTGCTTTACACAATTAAAGTTTTTCTTAACAGCTTTTAGTAATATGCAGTTATTTGATTTGTACTTTTATTATTGTTTATTGTTTTCCTTGTAAAGTTCTCGGGCTCTCGAAAATCATAAACAATCATTGCCACTAGCACTACATTATTACTTTTTGCGCAAATCTTCCTTCCTATAATGTAAACATTCACTATTTCGTTTTTGCTTAACATCTTCTGGTATTTTTAAAGGAGAACTAAATCCTAAAATTGACTTTCCACCGTTTGAACATTTAGGCATAATATAACAACTATATATGAAGTTTTTTTAAGCTGTTAGCCGAGCAGTTCAAAAAAATTTGATGTTTTGTAACGAATCGACAAGATTTTTTCGGCGCCTCAATATGTGATGTCACCGGTTGTTTATGACGTAGATTACGATACTTGAATGATTAAAACAAGGAAAAATATGGTTACTGTGCGGCTTTTGGCTGCTATAAAAGAAAAACAACTTCGCAAGACATAGATCGTCCAAAAATATAAAGATTTTGAAGCACACTGCCATATTTAAGCTCTGAATATCGTATCCTACGTCATACCACACCGCTGACAATCTCATTAGCGAGTAGCGACCACGGTATCAAACCTTTTTTAGAGAGTTTTCTTACTTTTATATTTAATTTCTCAATGTAATTTGACCTTAATTTTAAAAAAAACTTCACATAATTAATCTACTATACCAGTAGATTCAAACAAAATTAGGTTAGTTTTAGCATTCAGTTCTACTTTAACATATCCTAAAAGTCAATGAAGTCACGTAAACGTTCAAATAACAGAGACAAACCTCAAAAATGGTAGGTCGCTGATTCATGATGATTTCTGTTGATGAAACTTTTCTCAGAGAATTTCTGGATCTTGGTAAGCTTCCAGAACGTTGTAAAATGTTCGCAACGGTTTCCACAGATCGAGAAACATCCGTAAGCAACATAGCTGTATCTTCAGCAACAAAAAATTTCCTCCAATAATCGTCTGAAAACAACAGAAAAGTTAATTCAGTAACAAGACGCTCTTCTTGGTTCTGTTCCATAATTTACAGAGAAACCCACATCTTAAAGCTTACCCATGCGGAAAAAACATTACTTTGGTAACTGAAAAAAGGCTAAAGTATCCTACATTTTCATTGGCTGTGCGCGAAAAGGACGAAACTACTGTATGCGGTTGCAGTTGCTAGCTTTTCCGAGCTTCTATTCATATTTGTTCACTAACCAATTAATTTTCACGTAGTAAGTCTGCCATTCATTTAATATTTCTGTTTATCAATTTTGTGGTTGATGCGTTGGCACAGATCCCGTATAACACGGCATTTTGTACACGGTGTTTCTGCAGTACAGTCTATATTTTATTTTCCAACTACGTCATCTGTTATGCTAGCACTGCTTGACTGGTATTAAGATAATTAAAACTCTCGGCTTCATGGACTCCCAGTAAATACTTAATTTGGCCTTCAGCTATTGACGCGTAATCCTGTCAGGACGTTGACAATAAAACCCCAGACTTTTTTACTAAAAGTTTTTCTGTATATATCTGATTTTCCGTTCGCCTTCACAAGATTCACAACTAAGAATCTAATTCGTTCACAGCTCAGTTCTCAAAGTTAGTAGTTAATCTAGTCCTTTTCTATTGGCTACTTCGCTCCACAGTCCTGTCACATGTTCGACGGCTAACAATAGTCGTCACTTCCGGTAGATCATTTCTAAAAATCACACTACAATTCAGTCAGGGAACTCAAACTAAACATAACAAAAATACTTGTGGCATTACCGATAAATTTTTAACTGTCCGTTTTACTACTGAGCTCTAAATAAATAAAAAAAACATGCTTCATTCATTACTTGTACATGCACCAACCAATATGTTACTTAAACGTACCACGTGACCATCGATGGCGAATACTCCTCCAACTTCTTATCACCTTGAAAAGCCTGTGTTGGAGTAAGTTGTATTTTTGAGTTTCGATCCAGGCCCCACGATTAAGAGCCGCCCTATTTTTACCTACGAAGCTGGAGAATCTCCAGTAGGTCTGAATACATCGAGCAGCAGTTGTCTTTACAGCAACATTATGTTCTGGAAATCATTAAAACAAAATTGAACTGTAAGAGTGAATATCAGTAAACGTCCGAGCCTTCTCGTACGTTCAGCCCCAAAAAGCCATAATCATGATGTGCTAAATTAAAAAGTTTCATGGGTATGTCTCCAGACCCCCTAGAAACACAGGCTGTTGAAATCACTAAACTGTCTCGTTCTCTATGTTTCCCCTTTCTTACCCTATCGACTTTCGGTATCTGACAGGCGTACAGATATATACTAAAGACAGAATGAACATCTAGCACCTATCACCTACTTCCATTAATTTTGCTATCGCTTACACAACCCCCACAACCCTACCCCCTTAAACTTAAGATGAACCTTTACCCTTTAACTATATTTCTACTAATATCATGCTCAACGGGGAAGGGAGTGAGTCGTTTATCCAAAGACTGTCTACGTTAGTTCGTTAAACTTTTGTAAATCCTCCAAATTACAAGTTAAAAGATGCTACAGTACAGAAGGAATAAGTGTAGCTGAGGTCTCACTCTTTTATTTTGGTTTAGCATGTATATACATATTTAGTAGAAATCTACTAACTATCTATCGCAAATACTGCAATCTGATTGGTTACCGTACTCACTATCTATCAGTTGATAGATAGCGTCTGCGGAATGAAAACAAGTAATTCAATATGGCGGCCTTTCCCGCTTTTCAGAAGACGTTTTGGACGAGGAATTAAACGCTCTTATTTAAAAAGCAATCCCAGAGAAAACTAAAATAGCAAGAAAACATGGTCTAAAACATCTCAAAGGTAAGAAAAAAAAAGAATTTGAAGTATCAATTTGACAATTTCACTCGACGAATAGTTGCTGGTGTATTATCAGCATTGGTTGTTTGAATAAATTCAATAATTGTTTATAAAAAAGTATTGTTGTTCTTTTGTTTTATCTTCATAGATTTCTACTAAAACAATTATAAAGAATACTCGCTCTCAATTTCTATCGCCAATCGATAAAATGACGCGGGCTTCGCTCTCGTCATTCTATCAGGCGATAGAAACTTCGAGCTCGTATTCTAATTGTAATAATAGTCTATGAATCAATTTTCGGGTTAAAGTTTGCCTGAAAAGGATATTTTCGGCGAGAAAAATTACTTTTGTAGAAGTCACTATCAAAGACGAAACTTCGGAAAGTACTCAGGTAACGTCGTTCCCACTCGAAAATATGACGTCAGGTTCGGGGCTAAAAAAAATTTAAAAATGCTACACAAAGGCTATTGTGTTTTGTTCAGTTCCTAAACATAGCTTTGTCTCTTTTTAATTTTCTAGCCCTAAATTAAATTCAAAACAAATCCACTAACTCAATATGGAAATCCGAAGATGCCCGAAGAAATTTTACAACCAACTGTTGGGATTTGTTGATCCCGAAAGCGGGATGCCTTATACAACTGCGGGAACCAACTGAAAAATACGGAACGTTGTGAGAAAATCGGGACCGTTCACTAAACGAATATGTTACAGCTAAAACAGTTTTTCTTTCACCCTTTCCTGCCTTCTTTGTACATTCACACTGATGATGTCGTTGGTAACTTCGTAACACGTTTGTCAATAAATTTTCAAGATTAAAAGTTGATTAATGAAAAGTTGTCGTCATTACTCTGAAATAATTAGCTTCGCTGCTAACATAACAACCATTTCAAAAGTTTCTTACAGCTTTATTTGCAGTGAAACCTCGATTTAACAAAGTTAACAAAGTGAATTTTTCAACCCCGCCAAAGTTACACTAAGGGAAAGAACCTCAAATTAACGAGCTATTGATATAACGAGCAATATATTCCAGTCAATTGGCACGACGTTAAATCGAAATTTGATTGCACTAAACTTTAAACAAACTTGCAAACCGGCTGCATTTCACCTGTGAAGGTTAATACTAACTACCAGCCTGACCTTAGTAGCTGCAACTATCTTTAGCTACAATGTTAACAGCATAGCTTGAACTTCAACCGTGATTTTCTCATTGACAACTTTTATATTCAAAAACTTTCTTTCCAATTCCCCTAACTGAAAGCTTTTAACCCTCGAACTTTCCTGGAGGAAGGGTCATTATAACCATGTCCCTCATCAATACTATTACAATCATTACCATCATTATAACCATGTCCCTCATCAATACTATT
>JANCMA020313662.1:0-11956 GCA_024336925.2 Zoanthus solanderi | reverse complement strand
TAATAGTAATAGTAATAGTAATAGTAATAGTAATAGTAATAGTAATAGTAATAGTAATAGTAATAGTAATAGTAATAATAATAATAATACAGGGTTAGCATTTTGAGGGGCTTAGATAGTCCGCAACAACGGCTCACGTTATTATTTGACACATTAGTAAATAGCCTCGATAAATATTAGACAGTAGACAGACCACAAACTCCCTCAATAGAATATCTACGGTTTAAAGTCCTTATCTGAGAAGACGCGAAAGTCTAACCATTTGCAGATGTTATATCAGAGCAAAGGCAGCACCTTCTCCTCAATTATATTAAGACCTGAGTATTGTTCCGGGCGGACCGAATCGAACCCAAGCCAAAGATAAACTCAGTGGGAAAGCCCACTTACACAGATACATTCAATTGATTTCGCGTGCATCATAAAATAAGATTAAAAACAATAAAATAAAAATCTATAATTATTAGTATCAATTCTTTACATATTCAAACCTCACCATAAACTGTGACCTTGGCCGAACCAGATTGAATAACTCCCGCAGGACTGGACGCTAAACAGTAGTATACCCCTTCATGGTCCTGGCTAACTTTGGATATTGAATATTGCCCTTCATCTGACCAATCAGACTGAAAACGGCCATTCAACATCCAGCGATACTGAGCTTTCATGTTTCCTTTAGCTGAGCACTCCATCTGTGCGAAAATAATTTTCTTTAACTTCAAGAGAAAAATACCAGACGGCCTCAATCATTAAGGTTGATTTCTTTGATAATATTAAACTTAAAAAAGCTTGGAAATTTTCGTTCCCTACAAAATCTTCACACGAAAGATTTTCAGTTAAAAAAACTGGTTAACAACTTATAACAAACGTGGGTTTCTAAAATAAGAAAAATACTCTAACACAAAACAATATTCATAATCTGTCTTGGAAATGACAAAATGGGAACTCAAAAAGACTCGGTTCATTTTCTCCATATTCCATTGATATGAATTTATGTATATAAAAAAAGAAGAAAAAAACATTACAAAGCAAATACACAATTTTTAACTTGACGAGTTTTTACTGTAATGTAAATTGTGCATTATGAAAACAAAATTGTAAATTATTTTCAGTAGAAAATGTTTTACATTACCTACAGATAGTTTTCAGGGTCAACAATAGGACTGCTATTTTGTTCAAAAAACCATTTGCAGATAAATCAAAAAGAATCAAACCGTTGATTGTTCAAGGTTTTAAGAGTTGCTACTCACCTCAAGACTTTCTCCAAGTGTAAGAATTTTTGGTTCACCCGAGAACTTATCAAAGGAGCAAAGTGTGCTTGCATTAACTTGCCCGTCTTCTGACACTGAAAAAGACATTGCCTCGCAAGATTGCCTGAAAAACAAAATAACTTTTTTTCTTAAATGTTTTACCTTTTGGAATGTAGTCGGGCCTGACATAACGTTATCTTATCACAACTTTCACATTTTCGGACAGCATAAAAAATAATAAAGTTTTGTGTAAAAAGAACTTTGGGCTAAGTGTGTTTTTGCAGGACTGATTAGATTTTATTTCAATTTATTATTAAGATTGTTTTACAGGTAAATAAAAGTGCTTCTAAATATGTTTTGATGATCATTTTCTATCGTAGACATTTTTTTTTTATTCATTACTTTTAATTATAATCTAGTGGACTTTGTGGACCTTTGCGGCAGTTGGAGGGAGTGCGTGCACACCCCGCACACCACCCTTTCTTCGTTTGTTTGCTGTATTTCTTAAATTTATTCATTAGTACGCGCATCGGTTAGGTACACCAAACAGAGAATACACTAAGCTACTCCAGATTAACTGCGTCCGTATTAAACAACAAGATTTGAAATATAGTGAACACTAATATAAACTAGATACAACACATACCCCCAAAAGGAAAAACGTAATTTAAGAAAAAGTAAAAAGAATAAAAATTAAATTAAATTCAGATATTCCTTATTTTTAAACTAATCACTACAAAACCAGTACTTTCAAATTAGATCACGTAATTGTGTAATGGAAGTATTTGCAAAGATAATTGCAATACAAACCGTGGTTCCAATTTAATTGTAGTTTTACTTTCAAGTGATGGCTTTCCCACATCATAGGCCACTACTGTTAAGTACCGCACATTGCCATCCTGAAGGAATACGAAAAATGTAAAATCTTTCAGCTTTTTGATAACGTAAGAAAAAGCGTCTACATGCATGAACAAAAAATATCTAAAACCCAGAACATAAAACAAAAGTTGAATCTCCTTGCCAGATCACTGTGTTTTGTGCTTGAAAAGTAAATTCGTTTCCACTTGTTCCGCTTGGCTTAGTTGTATGTAAATGGCTATCAATTTTTGCTGAAAACGAAGGTACGAGGGGACAGTGTCTAATCCTGGGGATATTAGCTAATTACCTCTAAAACCTCTAAAAGTGAAAATATTTTTCTATTTTCCTTGAATAAAGTATATGTACGTGCTCTAACTCTTAACTGATAGTTTGTTTTATACACTATAACAATGTATTATATCAGCTTCTCAATTTTTTCATAATAAATTAAAGAAAGCTAATTTACAGAGGTAATATTGAATCTGACCTGTCTTTCACCATCAAGACGAAACTTGACTTTTCCTCCTTCTCCAAGATCTCTATCTGTAGCTTTCAAAGGAGGGAGTGTCATAGTCGCTGTGTCAACATTGGGCCATTCGTACGGCGCTCCGATGAACATTGGAGGGTTGTCGTTCTTGTCTAGAACCTTGATATTGACCACGCCTAACGCTGGCAGATTAACATCTTTGCACCCCTCGTCTGTGTTGTTAAAATTTTATGGTTAATTCGTTTTACTGTCAGCTGGTGAAAGGCAAAACTAAGGGAGAGAACAATAATCCTGATAGTGTATGGACAATATATTGTGTATAGGAAAAAATGATATGGCATAACCAGTTAATTCGAAAATGTGAGGGAAATTAAGTGTGGAGGATGAATTATGGCACAAAAAACCTTTATTTGTTTCAATGTTTTGCCCTTACTACTGGCATTAGATGCAAAATAAGATCTTCCCTTTCTTTCGATTAAACAAAATGTTCTTTTAAAGCATTGTTTCACTTCGAGATTTTATATCATTATATTATTTTTGGAAAGGCACCAAATCCAAGAAAAAGGCATTTCAGATGTTGTAATAACCATTCAAAGGAATTAAACTTAAGCTTTTAGTTTTCGTGATTTTATTCTGTTTATATTCAATACAGATTCCACTTCTTTTTTAAATCTAATTCTTACACTGCAAATTCTATGCCAACTTTTTAACCCTAGAACTGCATTTCAAAAAGCAAATTTTGGAGCCGCGTGTGGCTGGCAGAGCTAGTATTCACAAACGCCAGGTTTATACGCTATATAGGCTGTAAGTAAAAGCAGTTCAGCTAAATACGGAAATTTTAAGTAATGTTGTTATATGCAAACATACCGCACCTTCAATACCAGTTCCACTGCAAGATTGGTTAACTCCACAGCTTTCTGGTCCAGCTCTGACAAGTAATCTAAACTGTGCAGTTTGTTCACGGTCTATGCTTGCAGGTGCCACCCTAATTATGCCTAGATCACGTTAAAAATTAATGAGATCATAACACATATTGTCATCTACTTTTGCTTACTACAAAAACATCGCTTAAACACTCTGAAGTATAATTAAGCGTCTTTAGTAACGCATAGAGAAGAATTTTCCGTCATCAACTTCACTGTGAAATTTTGTGTGTTGTTTTTCATTTTCAAATCATTTTCTCAATTAAAGTAAGAAAAACGATTTATACAGGAAGTAATAGCATTTTAAAGTGCGTGGCAACATACAGGAGCCATAGGCGCTGTTTGGGGGCCTTTTGTTGTTTTAATTGTAATGTGAGTTGTAAGAAGATATCAACTTATCGTTGTATCTAATTGTTTATGTCTTATTTCATGGTCACAGAGTCTATTTTCAACACTTCGTGGTTAAAATGCCTTGAATAAGATGCTGTGAATGCATTTGTTTCGATGAGGCGAACAAGTTCTAAAATTTTTAAATGGAAACAAATTACGCTTTTAAACTACTCTCTAAAGTACAATTCAAGATGAAACTTCGAATAAATTTAAATATTCGACTAAGATTTATTTTATTTAGGACATTTGCCACATATAACAAGTACTATACTAGTCAAAATTATTTAAACACTATTTTGTTCCAAATTTTTACATTTTCAAAATGGACGAAAAAAAGATAAAATGGGAAAAGAGATGTTGTAAAAGGCAATAAAATCTAAGTGAGAAAGTGAGAGTTTATATGAATTGGATCAGACTTCCTCCCTTGGCTAGTTGCATTTTGGATTCAGTTCAAACAATGCGGATCGTTAAAATTAGTAGAAATCTATAGTCCCTATCTTTCCATAAAATACTGCAATCTGATTGGCTGCCGTACTCGCTACCTATCAAGTGATAGATAATGTCTGCAGGATGTACACAAGTAATGCAATATGGCGTCCCTTTCCCGCTTTTCGGAAGTTTCATGAGAGGAAATAAACGCTCTTATTCAAAAATCAATCGCAGAGAAAACTGAAATAGCGAGAAAATATGGTATAAAATATTTGAAAGGTAAGAAAATAATGAACATAGTTGTATCAATTTGACAGTTTCACTTGACAAAATAGTCGCTAGTGTATCATTACCATTGGTTGTTTGAATAATTTCAATAATTTATTATCAAAACGATATCGTTGTTCTTTCGTTTCTTCTTCAGAGATTTCTACTAAAATAGTTAGAATACTTGGTCTCAATTTCTATTGCCAATTGATCTTCCGATTTCTATCCGGCGAAAGAAATTGCGAGTTCGTAAACATTGTTGAATAGAATTAGAATAATTTCCAGATGCTGGACCTTTTCTACACTATCCCAGCTCTACCAACTTACTAGTTTTCTCAAAACTACTCACCTGATAGAGAATCAATTATGAACGCACCATTAGTATTGCCGTCTTGGATTGCATATTGGATTGTATCGTTTTTAGTCTTGTAGCTTCCTAACACTTGTGTTACAAATGTCCTATACGGTGCGTTTTCAGTTAGAGTCATATTGTATTCTTTAGGTTGCAAGGTGGGGCAGGTATCAGAAATAACGGGGGGCTCGTAGACGTCATCTACCGCAACATTTACCGTGGCGTAATTCTTTTTTCTTTCGGGACTTCCATGATCTGCTGCTTCGATGGTCAGAGTATAAGAATGCTTTGTTTCATAATCCAGAGAGCGATTTGTGTAGATGCTACCTTGACCATCGATAGTAAAATGTCCATCTTGGTTTCCATTTGAAATGTTAAAACTCAACGTTCCGTTATTACCAGTGTCGGCATCAGTTGCTGTTACCTTGACAACAAAAGCTTTAGGAGGGTTGTTTTCCTTGATGGTAACGTTGTATATCTTAGGCTGGAATATTGGCTTATTATCATTTTCATCATTGACAATAACAGTCACGCGTGTTCTTCCTTTATGGCACCTGTTTTTCGTGTTTACAGTCAACACTGTCAGTCGATAAGATGCCTTTGTTTCCCTATCTAACTTTTCAGTAACTGTAATCAGGCCGCTGTCTGAGTTTATAGTGAAGGGTACTTGGGCGTTTCCAGAAACAAAAGAATACTTTAAACTAAAAAAAAAAAAAAACAGAAAAAAGATAATGATGAGGATGAGAGTGACAATGTTGATGTTGTTGTTGTTGATGATGATGATGATAATGGTGATGATGATGACAATTATAATATTTCTGTTCAAAACATTTGTGGCATTTAATACAAATCATCTTAATATTTATCCAAATAAAAATTGAGAGATCGAAATTAGTGTACCTAAAAATATGCTTCGACGCAATTGTGGTTATGTATGCAAGTCATAACTTTTCCTTTTCTTCTAAATGTTATATTTATATATGTGTTTTTGTTTAGTGATGCGCGCTCTATAATTGATTTTGAATTTGTTTTTCACGCGAGAGCTTGTTGTTTTTCTTGTTGTGTGGCATACGTGTGTGCCGCGAATACTGGTTTTTACGGTTTTATCTGTTGGTTTTCCTTACTTTACTAATTTTGTTCAGTTACTGTGCTTAGTCAGTGGGTGGCTCATCCTGAATTGTTTTTCAATTGGTACAGGATTTAATGGAGGCGAAACCAATTGTAGAATTGCACACAAATTAGGCATCCTGCTGATGAACAGTAACTGTTTTGCTATTTTTTTCAGCAGCATTCTAGTTATGTCTGTTCAGATATGTATACACTTGATATGATATGATATGATGCAATGCGATGCGATGCGATGCGATGCGATGCGATGCGATGCGATGCGATGCGATGTGATGTGATGTGATGTGATGTGATGTGATATGATATATGATAGATATACAGGTTCTCCCCACGGGGCTTTTCAGAACCTGTTTGCAAATATATACATTTGAGGTCAGATAGTTGAGGGTCTTAGAAAGTCCGCTGGAGCGGCTCACATATTAAGGCGCAACTTGGCCGCCGATAGGAAGTGCCCTCAGTGGAAGAAACAGACCACAACATTGGGATCAAGACGCTACTCTTTGCGACAAGTGTGTGGGCTCTTTTATGTCCCTCGAGAGAGCGAGCTCAAGAGACTGGACCTACGGTTTAACGTCCTTATCCGAGAAGACGCGAAAGCTTAACCATTTGCAGATGTTAGAGCAAAGGCAGTACCTTCTCCTCAATTATTTTAAGACCCTGAGTGTTGGTCCGGCCGGGTGTCGAACCCGAGCCTCCCGCACAGCAGACTGACGCCTTACCAACTAGGCTAACCAGGCGGCGGTAAAAGACATACCCTGTCATTAAAAGGCCATTAAATTCTGTTCTCACCTGTACTTGCCTTGGTAACTAGACTGCACGCTGAATGTTAACCCGCTTGGCTTGTTCTCTTCAATCTTCCAAGTGTAGTGCTCGGAAGAAAAAAGCGCGTCCCACATGGATAACTTGAATCTATTGACGCCTCTTTGCCCTTGGACTGCCACATAGATCAGCTAAACAAATCAACAGACTTAAGTTACGAAATGCATCTTCTATCATCTCATTATTATAAAAGATGGTTAATTAAACTATAGTATATACTTCTAGAATTTCAATACAACACAGAGCTGTAGTAAGGAAAGCAATCGAGGTGGGGGGGGGGGGGGGGGATGGGCTTATGTCCTCCAACCCACCAAGTTTTTACTCCAATTTCAGTGGCTACTACTGCATCACAAAAAGTCTGAGCAAAAACGGCTACTAATTTTACACACTTTGATTTTGTTTCAAATGGCGTTTAAAACCCAAGAAATATGTTTTCAGACAAAATAGGGGAGCATACCCTTGAACTTCCCCTACAATGCTCAGCAGACCCTTGGCACTAGGTTGTGCTTTCCCCCATTTTTCCAAGGTATGCTACCGCCCTCCAACACAAAGTATTCACGGGCTATGAATATTGCCACATGGTCGGACTGCTTGTATATTTTAACGGTCACACGACTTCCCTGAGTTAGCCATTTCAAATGCAATTTTTCATTGAAAAAGCCGTGACATGCTGGGTCTTTTGCTCAAAATCATGCACATCAATAAATATGGTTATTTATATGAGAAAAAAACAATAAACGGATAAGAACGTAACATGGGATATAATCTAAGTATAAAATTAATTAAAAACAATTAAATAACAACCCTTTATAATGCACCAGTAAAAGTAAAAATCGACCCTCCAACACTCCCTCTCACCCTAATTCCCCCAGATGTTGTGGAAATTGTCAAATTTTGCAGGCTGTTCAGAAAAAATCCCCATCAATATCCCGTGGTGGGGGGTAGGGGGGTGTGGTTATTTTGACTGATGCAAAAGTAATTTCAAAAACCAAAACAATTAAGCACGTTGCCATGTTCTAACCTTATTTGCATTTGTAGCTATGGAGAGGAATCTTGGCGACAGAGCGCTTTCGTTTTTCATTGAATTATTATCCAAAGGGCCCGGGTTTGCGGACGTAGTCGAAGCAAACAAATGACTAATACCTGCATTGAAAGTAAAAATGTTTCTGTGAGAAAGTATCCGAGACAATCATTTTTATTCAATAAATCAACTGACCACACAAAGTCTAAGCAAATAGGCAGACAGATAAAAGGGCGGAAAGACGGAAAGACAGAAAAGGAATTAAAGATGTAAGTATAGAGCCTGAGTATATTCACTAACCTTCTTTATCCTCAACCTCAATCGTAATTTTGTTGTTGACGACAGAGAATGATGTTCTGAAGTATCTAAAAGAACCACTGTCAACAGTAGTGATGGTGTCATCACAAGAAGATACAACTGCTCCCTCTACAAATAATAAATTAGTAGAATTCAGTATAAGATTAAAACACAACAAAAACGCGAGGAAGTCTACTGATCTAAGGTAGCTGACTTCAGTAATTAATGGTAAAAGCACAATGCTTTCAGTGAAATGTGGCTATAAAGACGAGCTGAAGTATAGATAGCACAAATCTTCTAGTAGCTAACTTAAAGCCGCTGATTTGGGCTCTATGCCACGTTGGTAGCGAGTTTTATCCCTTTAAACAAAAGTCCATGGCTGCTAGCAATCAGTCTCACTATTTTTTATGGTAGTTTAAAGGGGTAAAATCCGCTACCAACGTGGCCATACTGCCCAATATAGTGGCTTCAAGTTAGCTACAAGCACGTTTGTGCTATCTATACTTGAGGTTAACTGATTAATGTCAGACATAATACAGATACAGTTGCGTAGGATTCATTTCCTTTCTTACTTTCTTTAACTCCAAATAAAAAAACCCCATTGTATTTTAAAATTATCTTACCATCACAGGAAACAGAGCTGATTTTGTCCACCCATCCGCTGATGTCATCAAAACTAGACACATGAAAAACGTGAGTACTATCAGGGTCAGAAGCTATCTCATTCAGTTCTTTATCCAATGCTTTCCCGACACCCACTGAGAAAACATTTACTCCCCTTTCACGCAGTTCCTTAGCAGGCCCTGAGATAGCTCTGCCATTCGAATGACCATCTGTAAGTAAAACTGCAACTTTTGGAACTCCTTGGGAGTCAGGACGGGCAGTTGAAAATATCTAGCGAATAAAAAACTAAATTAAACAGATTATACAGCTTCGAAGCGAACAAGTAGTGAGCTGTTAGAAGTGAAGATAGAAGTCAAAAAAAGTTGGTAGAGGAAAAAGTAATATTAGATTAGAGAAGGGTAGAGGACGAAGAAAAGGTACAGTACAGAATGTTAAGGTTTAGGTTAAGGTAAAGAGTGAGAAGGTAGAGCCAACCGTAGCCCTTTGGGAGATTTAGTGAAAGTAAAGGCAGAGTAGAGAAGGGTTGATATATAGGTTAAGGTAGAGTGTGAGAATATAGAGCCAATTGAAACCCCTTTAGGTGCCTTAGTGGAGGTAAAGGCAGAGTAGAGAAGGGTTGAGGTATAGGTTAAGGTAGAGTGTGAGAATATAGAGCCAAGCGAAACCCCTTTAGGTGCCTTAGTGGAGGTAAAGACAGAGTAGAGAAGGGTTGAGGTATAGGTTAAGGTAGAGTGTGAGAAGGTAGAGCCAATTGAAACCCCTTTAGGTGCCTTAGTGGAGGTAAAGGCAGAGTAGAGAAGGGTTGAGATATAGGTTAAGGTAGAGTGTGAGAAGGTAGAGCCAATTGAAACCCCTTTAGGTGCCTTAGTGGAGGTAAAGACAGAGTAGAGAAGGGTTGAGGTATAGGTAAAGGTAGAGTGTGAGAAGATAGAGCCAAGCGAAACCCCTTTAGGTGCCTTTGTGGAGGTAAAGGTAAGCCTAGTTGGTAAGGCGTCAGTCTAACATGCGGAAGGCTTGGGTTCGACTGCCTCGGTCTGGCCGGACCAACACTCAGGGTTTTAAAATAATTGAGAAGGTACTGCTTTTACTCTAATATAACATCTACAAATAGCTAGACCTTCGCTTCTTCTCGGTTAAGGAAGTTAAGCCATAGGACTATTCTATCGAGAAAATTAAAAGAACACACGTACTTGTGGTTTGTCTTCTGTCTTATTATTCATAGAGACTGTTTACTAATGTATCAAATATATATGCGAGCCGCTGTTGCTGCCATTTTAAAGCGTTCAAAGTGCTAACCCTGTTTTTGCATGTAAAATGACACTGAAAAGCCCCTTAGGGAAATGTCATTAAAATATTTATTTTATTTATTTATTTGTATATAGGTAAAGGTAGATCCGAGAGAAAAAGGAACAACAATCAATCATTTATTCGTGCGAGCTTCAAACTAATTATAGCGACGCCATTTTATCCTAAGGATAGTGTTTACTACGAGCTCATCATTTAGAAAAATTTCCCTGATTTAAAAGATACATTTATACATGTGTAATGCAATGTGTTAGTGAGATAGAGGGTGAGTTAGAGGAAGGAAAAGATAAAGGTATAGATTAAGGTAATATTGGAAATCGAAGTAAAGTTATGGAGGTAAAGACGAAAATAAAAATACAAAGGAGGAAGACGTTATTGTAAGAACATTGAGTGAAATGAAGCAATAAAATATGTAGCACGATATACGTCATAATGGGAATAATCTCCTTTTGGTACATTCTTCAAAATAAAGTTTATCTCACCCATTTCCGCGTGTAATCAAGGGCACTAGCAGTGCGCGTAGCCCATCCGTTGCCATATACAATGTTGTCTATGGCGGTCTTTATTTTAGACTTGGAAAAATAACTGTTTAGATTGAAGACAACGCGTATACTCGATGAAAAGGTAATGGCAGCAACGTGAGTCTCATCCACACCAATGTTGAAGAAATCTACTACGTTTTTCACAAAGGTTTTCACTTTGACAAAATTCCATTCGCCAACACTTCCGGAGTCATCGAGAATGAATGCCAAATCGACTGCTGTTTGACAAACTGAAAGCATAAAAAGAAACAAATACATTTTTAATAGAATCAGAATGTTTTTATGGTAGTGTGCCAACAGATGTAAGAGTTAAAGGACACCATACAATATGGCCTCACAGTAGCCATGATGCATTTCACTGGCTTAAACTTAGCTAATAGCAGCAAACTTGAGCTATTTATACTCGAGATTTTTTATTACAGCTACATCCAACAAGCATTACAACTTCACTCTTACTTATCTTCTGTTGAAACCTGAGCCTGTTTATTAGCTATGCCATGCTGATGAGGCTTAAAAAGAGCAAAACAACCATTCATAGATGCTAATAGCACTTTTCGGTGGGCCTGATTGGTTCATCAAACACCGAATATCCTGCGCTATTCACCTCGGTCACTCATCTATGAGCAAATTGCTTCCCTTTTTGCTTCAGTTTTGGAAAAAGAAACTCCTAAAATAAACGAGGAAGGAACTCCTTTAAACACAAGTCACTGTTCACATGCTCCATTTGCACCAATCGCTATTACACAAGAGCAGAAATTTGAAAACGTTATTTGTTCCTCACCATCTCGTATTACGCTTCCGTGAATATATGAATCGGTGGCATAACGAACCCAGTCAAATCCAGATTGAGAAGCTAAGCCAGCAAGTTTGCCAAGTTTGCTTTGATCTCCATCGGAGGTCTGGAGACGAACAGCCCGTCCTGAGAAAAAAATGAAGAAATTTAATAAACTTTTTGATATTGCCATTAGGTTGTCTGTATTAGTATCTTTTTAAAACTAGTATAATATTTTAAAGTTGTAAAGCTCTTAGAGCATAAAATTATTACGTAGATTTTCTTTAGATTTCCTGTGTTACAATAATACACCGGGTTGCTACCAGCAGCCTAGGGTATATGAAATTTGTTGGATAAGTGCTTAAATTGATAGAGTTCTCCTCAGAATGTGCGCGGTACTACTTAGATCTATTTTTTGTACTTCATACAGTGATGGTTATAATTATTATTATTAATATTATTATTAATATTAATATTATCATTAATATTATTGTT
>JANCMA020313661.1:0-21854 GCA_024336925.2 Zoanthus solanderi | reverse complement strand
CTATTTATATACTTGATATAAAATTGGGTTGAGTGTATGATGTCATCAGGTGTCTCATTTGCATATTTTACACATTTATTAAACTTAAATATTTCCAGAACTAATGCAGATATTTGCAAATGGTAAACGGTGTTTTTATTCTTTCATTGAATAATCTATGTGATACATCTAAAAAGTCAAAGGGTAAAAATTTGATTGTAGCACTTTATTATTAAGTCATTCAGCTCAGAGGTCTCAACTTCTCAAGTAATGACGTATCTCATTTTTTTCAAAACAAAAACTCCATGATACTGGTTATTTTCTTAACTAAACCTGTTCTATTAATATTTGTGAATACTCTTCAACGTTTACATACATTTTCCTGCCCAGTCTGGTTTGCCTGTGATCTTGTGATGCTCATCACAGGAGCACCATAGCTCCACTGTTTCTCTTGTGCTTTGTAGTGCTGTCGTTGTCTCTTTTGTAATACTTTCTGCTTCTGCAGTTGTTTTGTAAGGTATACTTGTTGCAGTCCACTAAGCTCTTGGGATAAAGCTTCACATACACTTTCCATAGTATTATTCTTCAGAGATTCAAGTTCAGCTGTCAACCTGTAAATGGTCAGAAAGAAAAATAACATGGTTTACCTTTAAATTCAATTCCAGCCATTGGCTGAATTGCAAAGTCCAGGGCCCAGTTTCTCAAAACCCAATTAGTGTTAACCCAGGGTTAAATTGTTAATCCATGTTCCTGTTTCCAACCTTCTATAGCTTGCTTTGGGCTGGAATTTTGGAGTTAACATGTTTCCTTGATTGGTAAAACTGAACACAATTTTGTAAGCATCACAAAGTTTTTCATTGGCTAATACGACCAGGTGATTGCTTGCAGCATCATCATGCTGCGAGACAAGTTGATTTGTGGTAGTACTATATGCAGCATCTACAAGTTTTGTTGCAAAAAGTAGAACGATCTACTTTCTGCAACAGACTTTTTTAACTTGCAACAGATTATTTTGATGCAAGACAAGTTTGTACGCGGTGGAAAAATGCACAGCATTGCTTTTCAACCTGTTTCGCTGCAATGTTGCGAGATGAGTTGGTGGATTTTGTTGCTCATATTGCTGTGCCTTTAGTTAACCCTTTCAACCCCAGGCAGTTTATCAGCTTCTCAATTCTCCTAACATAATTAATTCATAGAAAATGATACACTCTGGTAATGAGAATTAAGGGTTTCATTGGGTAATTTTTTTTGTGCAATATGAAAAGCCAAATTCTCCCAAACTGCTTATACAAAAAGTATGAGATTTAGTTAGGAGAGTTTAGAAGTAAGTCATTTAACATATTTAGGGCTTTAGAGTTAAAAAGCCAAGTTGACTGAAGTAGTTCTGGTAATAACACAACTAATCTTGGCTCAGTTTACATAGTTGGGGGCTATTCTCAGGGACCGAGGAGCTACAGGGCTGGATGGGCTATAGCCCCACCAATAATTTTGCCAAGATGAAAAATTTGACAAAATTTGTTTAGATTGACAGAAATAATGCATTTCTGGCAATTTCAGAAGTTCAAATTTTTAAAATATTCCCCTTCATGCTTTCCCAGACCCCCCAAAAAAAACTTGCCCCGGCTTGCACTATGCAGGAGTTTAGTCCCACCAATCCTAGAGTACGTGTGACTGTACCCACCGTCCATGCTCCGCAGTCCCTGATTCTATGTGGTTATATAACTGTTGGCTCCAACCATCTCTGAGCCTTAACGCTGCTTTCTTAAGTAAACAAACCTTCTGAACTCCAGATCATTTTCCTTCTTGTTTGTAGCCTTTTGTTTCTCCATTTCCAACTGCTTAGAATAACTCTTTAAGTCATCAAGCTGGCAATTTAGAACTGAAAAGTAATATTTATGTAGTTATTTAGTCTTTAATATTATAAGAATAATGATAATAAAATTTTTAAAATTGAACTAAATATGAACTATGGATACAAACATTGATTGTGATATTTCAAATTGTCAATAAGAATTAAGCAAGTGAAGTGAATAAAGGCAAGAGGAAGCAAGGACAACCAAAGAAGATGTGAAAGACGCAAGTGGAGAAGGAGATCAAGAGTGCTGCTTTGGAGAAAAAGGATGCCATGAATTGATCCAGATGGAGAGTGGGAGTTGGAGAGATTGCTGTTAGAGTGGAGTAAATCCAGCCATCCCTGTTTACAGGGATAAACCAGGATCAAAATTGGATTGATTGATATACTTGCACTACCAAGTTTTTATTATTTCAGATGACCGCATTTGATGAGTGACATCACAATTGGCCATGCAAGATTATTTCAAATATGGGCCCTTAGAGTTCTTGGAAAACCTTGGAAATCCTTGAATACCCCTCAGCTGAAATTTTCAGGTCTATCTCCTGAAGATGAGACTTATACTGTTAGTTTATGACTTGTTTTGTTAACATTTGAAATACCTTTCCAGAAATGGGGGTATCGGATGAGATTTTGAAGGTGTATGCACAATGCAGTCTGGGGCATGCTCCCCTTGAAAATTTAGAAAATTAGGGTTTCCGAAATGCCATTTCCATTTATTTTTATGGAAGTTTTTAAATTAATTTTATAAATACTTGCAACAGAAAATGCAGTAGTTAGTTGTTTATTTTACCCATCTAAAAAAGTTTCCAGATTTCAGCTGTGCGCACGGGTATACATGTGAATATTAATAAGACGCTATGCCCCTGAGAGAAGCCCCTAAAACTACACTGTATTTTCAGAATTCCAAAGATGTGACAAAGAAAGTTCTAAACCTCTGTAGTCTTCTTTCATGTTGGCCACAGTTCCTTCCAGATCTACTTTATCCACCCTCAACTTTTCTGCTTCCTTCTTTTTTACTTTCGCTTCTTCCAAATCTGTGTATATAAAATATCAAATCAATGGGATTTCCTGATGACAAGAGCAGGTGAAACTGGGGGAAGGGGGGACAGGGAGGACAATAATCCCCTCAATGATTTCCAAACTGATCTTAAATATTGTTTCAAGAATACGTGAAGATCAATCCTGGGCCCACATGTTACATGGAGATGAAAAATGAACTTGTTCTACTTACCACAAACAATGGATGGACTGACACCTGTTATCTGACAAAAGGTGTCACCTAAATATTTTTCAATTGTGCCAGTAGTCTGACTGAACTAAATGTGGCCCCCTTTAGGGTAAAATCAATTTATTTTTTTCAGGAGCTAACCCCAAACTCTCTTTCTCTGCAAAATCAACATGATATCAAGTAATTTGCCTCAAGCAATAGCAGCAACAGAAATGGAGTCTACATAAAACACCAAAAATGCAATCATGAGCCAGCAGGTTTTGGTTATGAAATATTTTCCACAAATTCCAGGAGTACAAGGAAATTATCTGTTTTTTCAGAAGTTTTCCATGGCCCTGGAAGAAAATTTCAAAATTCCAAGAGTTTTCCAAGAGTAGTTAAGTGAGCACCAAGTTATAGCCAATTATTTTCACGAGGGATTTTCTCCCCCTGCCTCGCTCTTCCTTTACAATGGCTGCCCAGTCACCTTGCAGAAGATGAACATTGCCTTCATGTTTTATCATTCAACAGTGAAAGAATGTATACACATGATTCAACTGCATCTTACCAAGAGTAAGAGTTTGTGCCTTTTCCTTAAGGAGATTTAATTTTTCATTTGACTGACAATCCCTTTTCTTTTGACCGTGACCAGCCAGATCATATTTGGAAACAAACTCTTCGGTTTCTCTCTCAAATTTATCCCTAAAAGGAAAGATTTGAGCATGTCAAGATATGGCATAACTAGAATACTGCGTAATCTATAACTGATAACTTGTACGCTGCAGTGAAAAGAGTAAATGGTCATGCGTCGGAATGAATGTGGAGTGAATCACAGGCAACCCAAGCTCAGTGTTGGTGGTACAGAATTAATCAGTAACGACATTTGCGAAATTTTGTAAGCCTTTGTATGGGAAATTCAAATATTTGCGGTCGATCGTGTCCCATACAAAGTCTTATAACATTTTGAAAATATCCTTACTAATTAACTTTTTTACCACCAACACTGAGCTTGGGTTGCATGTGAGTGAATGTGAGTCGTCACTCCGACGAAGAACGTCCGAAACGTCAGTTCTAAAATTCTTTTCACTACGGTATACATGTCAAGATATAATACGAACATTTTCTGAAAAGTGTTTTAATCGGTTAACATTTTGAAGGCCTCTTTTCTTTGGGTGGTTTAATCACTCTTCATATGAATTTTTGTTAGTTTTTTTCCTAGTACAAGCCTCGCAAGATTTAGAAATTATTTTTAAATTATATTTTAAATATAAGTATTTAAGTCACTCTACCTCTCTAAACCGGATTCTTCTTCCAGCTCTTCCTACAAAAAAAGTATTAAAAGTTCAATTCAGTTACTGTTGAAGAAAAGAAATATTCAATCGAATACACTTACAGTTTTTTCAATTGAGATAGTTCAGAAGTGTCATCTTAATCTATCAAGTCTTAAATTATGCAAACTTTTAAAAAGGCACGATTGCTATTACAAACAATAATTTTATAATGTAAAACTAAATCACTGTTCACATACCATTTTCGTTTCCTTCACTTTTTTCGATTCATTTAGTTCAAGCAACTTCTGGCGTAGAGTTTGCTCTCTATTAGTAAACCATTTAAGGCTCAATTCTTCGTCAACCAAACACTGATTTTCCATGACTAACTCTCCTTGAAGTGAATTAATTTCTTCTTTGCCATCTTGTATTTTACTTTCGTAGCTCTGAATTTCGTCGTTTACTTAAATTTTAACAAAAAATGTATAAAAATGTAGAATAGTGAAGATGAATAGTATCGGTGTTTCTCAAGATTAAGTTGTATGAAAAGTAAAGTTATACATACTGTAATGCACAAAAAAGAAAGATTTTTGACGTTTTAGACCGTGTCTTAAATCTTACTTAAACAGGACTAACGTCCGAAACGTCAGTCACGTTTCTTTATACAGCGATGTGAAAAACTTATCTTTTCCACCGAGAAACAAAAATTATAGAAATTGAACTTCCAGACATTGCAAAGAAGACATACATGCACGTAGTTTGTTGCAACGTTCTCGAACTTTTTCCTCAGAATGCATAATTTGTCGGATAAGGCCATTAAAGAGTGAGGTACTCATGGCTGTGTTTCCAACTTATTAACTCCACTTCTATTTAGGTCTAAAAATTAGATATTTTAAAATAATTCAATTCTTCCCAAAACACGCTGTGTAACGACTTGCGCGGACTTGTGGGTAATCGCAAAATATCCTTTCGGCCCAATCCCTTAAGTCATAAATATCAACCGTCCACAAAAATGTTTTTTTTTTTTAATTAAAAACGAGAAATATTGATTAGGTTTGCAAATTAAAGTACAAATTTTGGTGGGATGGCTCTTTTAGCTAGGGAAAAATAGAAACCTGAAAAATCTGCGTCAGTGCCTCTGAAAATAAGCGGTTGCCACTTGGATAATTTTTTCAAGCACAGATGTTTAATAAAAATGACAAGTATGAGTTGGAAAAGGGGCTATATCGGAAAGCATTTTTGACTGGGCTAATTTAACAACAAAAAATGTACAAGACAAAGCAGACGGGGAGTTTGTAGGTGAAAGTTGACAATTTTTTTTGTCGGTTTTATTGAAGAACAATCTTTCACTGGGCTCCTGCATGCCTTTAAACAATACTTCGGTCCAAATAAAACCTGAACATTTCAAACATTTTGCCTTTGTGCATTTCAGCACTATTTTTGCAATAAACCTGACTTGGAAGCTTATGTCAATTCTTTTCATTCTTCGCTTGACTTCATTTGTGAAGCTTGTGTGACTTTTCTCGAATTCTATCCCCTCCCCTCTCAGTATTGCAGATAACCATCCTAGTACCAGTGTTCACTATAACTAAAAACTGCTAGTTTTCACTCATATTTATTGTATTCATCTTACACACTTTTCTTTTTATAAGAATCGTACTTTTTTCCGGAAGCAATGAAACTAGAGGTGCATGTCAAGAGGTATGATTTCAATCCTCACTAAATCGAGGGGGCTGAAGTAAGTCCTCACTTTGCAAGAAAAATATATGTTCTACAGGGAAAAAAACAAAAAGGAAATAGTTTAGTATTTTTTGTCACCACAATCATGAAAACAAAAAAATTATATAGAAGAATATTTTGCGCGGGTCGAATGAGCGAGACTCGGTGTAATTATTAAAAACTTCTTAAAATTTCCGAAATCTGAGCCTTGTGATTCCTATAAACTGAATTTTTATATAAAAAAACGTGTGTATCATTCCAAGCACTCTCTCAATTCTATTCTGATTTACAATTCACAACTTTTACGTTCAAGCCGTCTGCATTAACGATATTAATTTTTTTCCATTTAAAAAGGTTATCAGGCGATATTTTTTATCATTCGAAACTACCCTATTGTTGATCGGGCTATGCTTAAGGCATGCTTCACTTAGTTTCCACTACCGATCCAACTCCAAGCACTAGCGCTGCTATTAGTTGCATCTCGTTCACCTTAACTTTCCATCCCTCACAATTCTATTAAACTAATAATTAAACTTTAATTTTCATTTACTTAAATCAGACCCCAGAACCTACAATGTTTACAATCAACACTCCATTTTTTTATTTTAATAACGACGGCTGTCTTCGCGCTTTTAAGGTATTTTACACCATCCGTGGCACTATCTGCTGATCCCGCAAATGCTGCCACACATTTTCTTTTGTCTCTCACTGACCACATTTCTGTAGCAGGTTCTTAATCCACTTTTAACGTATCTGATTATTTTAATTGCATCATAACATTTATTACATTCAATGCTCTCTTTACACTGGCAGAGCTGAGCGCCGCTTACGTGACCGCATCAGAGATCACCTGACCTTTAAGACATACGCAATTACGATCTTTCTAAACCCGTTTCTGCCATTTAATTTCTTCAAATCATTCATATCCGGAAATTCATTGGAATAATTTGTTATAATTTTGTCATGTTTGTCCAATGGTTATGTATCATTACGAACCTCATTAATAAAGTCTATCTGTGTTTTCGAGATATAGAGGAACAAATTTTATCAGATAGAAACGTCCTCATTCCTGCAATTTTATTATTATTATTTTACAGGACAGTTTCTTCAGATTATATAAAGGCTCACTACGTCCAAAACTCACCTCGCCTTATTGGTTTAATTTGCCAGACTATCGTGTCTATAATTCTGTGGAGAAGAATTAAGGCTTCGTGGCCCAAGGAAAGAGAAAAGTAAATTAAAATAATTTCACAGAATAAGGAGATAACGCGCCAAGCGGGGTACCACAACTCACCTACCCTGGTAGTTTGGATGGAGCACGTCATTATGCCTAAAGCTAAATCCTTTACGAGCCTATTGGCCAATGGAGCCAGCGCTTATCTCCGGTTTCTGTAGTGTTAAGCGGATGAGAGTCTTTGACTCCCATTGGATGGGACACTAATCCATCGTGGGATAGCCCCCAGCAGACGCTGGTACTCATTTACCTACCCTGGAAGGATGGAAAGCTGAATTAACTTAGGCGGAAAAGAAGGTCACACAAATATTCGAATCTCGGCAAAGCCAAGGATCGAACCGGGGACCTTGTGGCTAGAAGGCAGAGATCTTACCAACTGCGCCAACCACGCCCGCTCCATTATGCCTAAGCCAGTCACAAAACCTTGAAGAAGGTGAAACAAGTGTTGGAGGTGTTAAGTTACAGAAATCAGTTCGATGAAGATTTCAATCTTACGTTTGAGGATCAGAAGTATAGACCATCAATGCATGGGTGGCCGCGATTTGGTCGGACATGCAGAAGTCCCCTCTCACTCTCACCCCTTTTACAATTCTATTCTGATGAAGGTTATCACCAGAGTCGCCGGGAAGTCATGCTTTAAAGATTTATTATGGTAAACCGAAAAGCTTTTTTTATTGAAGTTTCACAATGACAAGTAAAAGCCTGAAAGATACTACGCAAAAGTTTGCGTCCAAAAGCAAAGGGTACAAGCCTCTTCACCATCGTCCATAGTGAAACCATTTCAAATTGGTAGTGTTGTCTACGTCATTATTTACGCCTGATAAATGAGAAATTGATCACCAGTGTCGTCGATCTTGGCCACCGTAGGAGTGATCGTGGGACCCTTGGTGACCAAAATGTGGGTGATGGTTCTTTTTTCGATGGGTGCCAAAGGTTACATCGATCACTGTCGCTACAACAATTTCTTTGACCTAAGTCGCTTTGCCAATACAACCAGGGGCAGATCCAGCTGAAAATCTGACCGTGGCTGCCCTTTTCTAGACCCAAACCTAGAGTGGTCCGGGGGTAAGCCCTTCCGGAAAATGTTTAAAAAACAATACCTGGAAACGCCATTTCCAGCGTTTTGATGTGATACGATTATTTTGTTAGGATTAAACTTTTATTTCTTGTTAATTTTTCAATTGTAACGCAAAATAATTCATCTAATATCCTGCAAAAAATTTGATCTAGAATTTCTTAAAAAAAAGGTAAAAATCTGACCGTGGCTTGAGTAACGTTTGCCATGATCTGGATCCGCCCTAAACAACCTAAGCAAAAATGGAAATGGAAAGAGAGACAAGAGGACGATCACAACCCTCCTGGGGAATTGTGAAACCCATGGACCCTGTCTCCTTATATCATCCTGGATCTATCCCCACCCTTGCCTAGCGACCTGAAACGACGCTATGTCCAGGACAAGAAAGGAGGAGAGAAAGAATGAGTGGATGGGGTAAAACTATAAAAACACCCTTCCTGGAACATGGAATCCATCTTCTTTTTAGATTGACCACTTTTAACAAAGGAGGAGGAAACACACCTTTAAGGCTAAATGAAGACGATGATGCCGAAAACCACATCTCATAAGGACGACGTATTTGTAAACAAGGAGGATGAAGAAAGAGGCGGTATTGAACCGGAAGTCTCTTTCCCCTACTAGCGTTAGCCGCTCCAGCTTTGGCCGCAGTTGGAAGAACCGCATGGTACAATGTTAAACACCTGAATATATAAAACAAAATGAGTTGTCGCGTCGAATGTCAAGAAGCATATTTGACAGCCCTCTTCCAAGCCACCAGTGCTCCACACCGACCGGCCCAATTGTTACAACCTGTCAACAGTGATCAAATTAATGGCGTGCATGAATTAGCTGATCCTCAATAGTTTGAAAAATAGTGTTCTTCTGAACCCGTCCTCGACCCATCATTAAGAGTTCCTCTTCTTCTTCCTTCCCAAGGCCACCCTAACGGTCTCGAAACTGGAATGGATAACAAGTATGTTAGATGGAGTGGTCGAACGAATCGAAAAGAAGGAGGCGGGAGGTAGAAAACCACCAGGAAAACTCCCAGTATGATCAAAATTGTCAAAACAAACAAGGGAAGCATATATTTTTAACCCAGGATGGCCGCCAAGACGAAGAGGAGAGGACGACAACGAAGTGCTCACCAAGGGAAAGGTTTAGACATTCAAATGATATTGGGCAAGACAGAAATCGAGTATTATTGACCCGGATTTCAGTATAATATGGGACCTGTAACTCAGCTGAAAAAAAAAACTGGGGAATCCGGGGACCAAACGTATTGGTCGTTTAGCCTAACAACACGATTACAGTCAAGCCCGGAATTTTCAGGACAAACAAAAGGCAGACCACAAAAATTAATGATAGGAGCCATCGAACGATTACCTCTCAAGAAAACATTGACTCCGAACATGTCGTCAAAAATATTTATGAAGACTAAACAATGACTCGACATTGACACGGTGCTGCCCGTTCGCCATCACCATCACCATCAAAAGCTCGGGGTTTATGAAGAGGAATGACCTCAAGGTTTAGATAATGTCCGTGATACCAAAATGGTTCTCACCAGCTCTTGCGGAACATAGCCAAACCAACAACAAGGATCGAGAAGAAAAAAAAAACGCCATTCTGGGTGATACTTAGGGATTCAACAATCTAAGATAAAATAATAAACCACGTCAACGAAAAATAATACCTGTTTTTTATTAGATAATATACATTTTTTGTTAATTATTGTAATAGTTACAAAATGTAAATTTTCATGTTTATGTCAACAGAGTCATTTTATGAGATTGTACAGACTGCAAAACACTCTCTTCCTTCGCCGGTAGATTGAAAATCCAAGGGCGTTCATCAGATGGGAAACTGGGAAGAGGAAATGGACGCGCTCCTGTCCGCGCGTCCGTTTCCCATTCGATAAATGGGCTTAGATTTTCGATCTCCCGGCGAAGGAAGAAACTGTTTTGCAATCTAGAGATTGTACAGTAATTTGCATTTTAAACAAACTTTAATGTTTAATACCATAAACAAGAAATAACTGAATGGCTGATGTACTACAAACTTGACAATGAACCAATATGATTAGGAGCTCGGAACAAGCCAGGATCCTCAACGGTAAACAGCTGTTTCGTCTTTTTGGGTATCGTCAGTACGGTGTACCGAGCATAGAATAAAACATAGAAGACAATATACGAAGGCAAGCAGCGATAAAATTATCTAGAGGGTCCTAATTCAAATATCTGATTGACAGTAATTTGCTGTAACCCCGAGTTTCGACCGAGTTGCACAAAACTCTCGGTTACCACATCACCAAGGTCCACGAAGTGTGGCAGGTATCTTTCGAGACAAAATATGTCAACATCCTCCTCAAGTTGAACAAAAAGGCCAATGGTTTTCCTGCTGATTGTACGCCGTCAGAACAACGCCATCAACATTTTGTGCAGATTACGAGGCCCATGAGTGAATTCGCCTGGGTTTCGACCACATCGTGCACAACTTAGTTAAACTGACTGTTGCCAAGTTGGTGCTAAATTAAAGTAAGACCAATCAGGACAACGGACCAATAAGACCCAGGTTCGAAAGTTTACCTATGCAAAAGACATACACACGTTTCTGGGCAGTGAGAAATACGACGGATATTCGGTACGTCATTCCCCTAGACCAATCAGAACATTATACACACCTTCCACGATGTCCCCCTGACCTCCCACACATCTTTGTAGCTTCCAAAATCCAAATTTAGCCTAAAACAATCTTCGGAAACCGGCCTATTTCGTCGAACGTCATCTTTTTTTACAAAAAACATCTTCACAAAATTTCCGGCAGCCAATAAAAGGCCATGAGTCCACCTTATTTTCTCGACTCTGGAAAGGTGCAAAGAACTTCTTTTGTCGTTACAATGTACGGTCAATCATGCAATCGGGGTTTCATGGATGTTTGTCAGTGTTACTGTTGGTTATACTAGACAGTACCAGAAAACTATGAATTTTATAAGTAAATGTTCAATGCAACCCGATGCACAAATGACAAACCTTGTGTATTGTTTTACAAAGATGCGCAATTTTAAAGTAATATTCCAATAAGGAATAAGTTAACTAAATCCTTTATGAGCCAGGTGGCCCATGGAGCCGGCGCTTATCTCCGGTTTCTGTAGTGTTAAGCGGATGAGAGTCTTTGACTTCCCCTGGACGGAACACTAATCCATCGCAGGTTAGCTCCCAGCAAACGCTGGTATTCATTTACCTACCCCGGAAGTATGGAAAGCCGAGTTAGCTTAGGCGGAAAATAAGGTTACATAAATATTCTAATCTCGACAGAGCCGGGATCAAACTGGGGACCTTGCGGTCGGAAAGCAGAGATCTTACAACTGCGCCAACCATGCCCGCCCGATATAAATTATATAGAACAAATAAATGGCAAATGCCATTGCTATCTAATGCTAGAGATGATGCCATTGAACGGCGAAAGTTAAATTTTATAGTGTTTTATAATTTGTTACAGTTTCACAACAGCTTTAGGCAGGAATAACATTTATCGTTTTACATATTTTATACTCTTTGCGTTAGATGTATGTGGCTTCCAATATATCCCTCAATAAAGGGTAAACATTTGAAACAGTTTTAAAAGCCAATGTGTTGGTCTTGTGGGAAATTGAAATCAATCCTCCCGCACGGTAAACTCACACCTTAACGACTAGCCTAACCAAGCGGCGGTAAATAATAGTAACATTAACAATAAGCGGGTGGCGGAAAGCGGCCGTGGACAGCTGTCTTAGCCTTACGAAATATTAATACTTTTAATTACTTTTCCTCTCAGTATTTCGCTTCTACATTATTTCACTTGCTATTTTTTTAACAAATATAATTCTGCATACCTGAATTCTGATAATATTTTATCAATCAAATATTTTGATATTTTATTATAGATAGAATCTTTGATTCGACTTTTTTTTTGTACACGTACATATTTTAACGAGTTTGTTAACTCCTATGTGTTATGTATTTAAAGAAAGTATTATTATTATTATTATTAAACTAGGTTCGTCTGCTGCTCCGTGGACCTCAGTAGCGTTCAAGATTTCGTTGAGAGTATCATCATCAGCAATGGTGGTTAAGGTTTTAGACTCTTTGACTTTCACTTCTAGCACATCTACCAAAACAGAAACAATGATAGCAACTTGGGATACTTTTACCATCTCAGTGACGTCTGGCTGTGAGTTCTTGAGGCTATCCTTCATCGCTGTACACACATTATGCACCTGATTAATGTAGTTCTGAATCTCTTGTGGTGGCGTTTTTATAGCTCTACCACGAACAATTCTGATTCGATTTAGTCTATTTGTTACAATCGTTTCAAATACCAAAAAATTACGTTTCTCTTTAAGAAAATTGGGTTACTTGAGTCCAGCAATTCCCTATCTTAAAACTTTGAGCTTTGTTTATCATTTTCTTTGACTTCAATTTTATTGTGTCTGATAAATAAGATTTTTGTTGTTGAATTTGCTGCGTTGGAGTAACGGAAGCTGAACGACACTGGAACTGAACAAACAGGGCAACATTTCAGATCAATTTGCTCATGGCCAACGCCATCTGATTCGGCTGACATCCAGTTGTCCAAGTATGAAACTTCAAAAACATGTCTACAATTAAACAACTGTATGAATCTTGTGTCGATGCTCGGCGGACGACTTTGATTAATGGCTTCTAGTTTTTTTGAGTCGCAAACTCTACAGATAGACGGACAAATTTCGCCGCAGAGGCCAATACAAGAATGTCCGCATTTCAGTTTTTTATGACACGGTTCGTTGCACAAAGGCCTGTTGCAGATTTCATGGCACAAGTTGTTGCACTGAAAATGAGTGCAGGAAGAAGCACAGGGCAACATACATGGTTCGCATTCTTCCGAGCATTTTTTTCTACAACGTTTATGAATACACGACCGCTGACAAGGTCGGGTGCACGGCGGGCATGGTTCGCAACAAGGAGCTTTGCAACGATGGGAACAAACCAGAAAGCGGCCACAAGGTAATTTGCACTTGTATTGAGAACAAGGAAGTCCACAAACACCCGGACATGTATGACCACAAACCAACTTCCGTTGACACTTTTGCTGACATACAGCCTGGATGAACTCGGTGCACAGGAGGCCTCGTTTAGTTTTGTGTCCACATGGAAACTGTTTTTTAATAAGTTTTGTGCATTTTGACGGGTCACATGGATCGCAACACAAACCTTGACAGGGATGATTGCAAGGCAACAACCTAAAATATTAAACGAAATTTGAGTTTGATTTAAGTATACATGAGTTACATTCTCTACAAAAGGACAAATTTATACAGTTACTGAAAATAAAATTATTTGCATGAGAAGCTAAAGTTGATCAAATTGATCAATTTTGACATAACGCAGAGGTACTTTGAGGTATCATGCGATATCTATCTGTTCAAACAGACCTCGTGCACTTCTCCTTGCATGGGATGCAATCTTGTCCGCACAAACCGGAGCAACGGTGTCCACATTCCAGTTGTTTTGTACACTAAGGGAAAATATAAAAAACTCGTTAGAAAAAGAATGATTTAAACGTTGCCGCTGTCTAATACGTAATTTGCAAATGGCGGCCGTTCATATATAATATACCTAACACGTCCAATTGTATATTGAGAAGCAATTGAAGCCCTTGGCTTTAGAACTTAGAGAGTTATTTAAATTGACTTAACAGTCGAGATTTTGCCAACAAAGTAAGAACAACTGCTGAAATAACAGCACCTGATTTCTGGAAACAACTAACACTCCAACTCAAAGAAAAAAAAGGATTAGCACTTACCCTGACCCAAAAAACCTTAACGATATTTATTACAAAACAAATTTTCTGTTCTTATATATTCCTACTGTACATCACACAAGTGTGTTAATATAAGTTTGCAATATTTTGTTACTATTTTGAATGTTTTTCATAGTCTCTGACACGAAGACTCTCAATTCAAAAGATAAACATTTGACGAATAAATAAAATACTAGTAATTTCTATGAGAAAGGTGAGTGCTACGAGAATGCATTAGAAAGATAAACAATTAACCTTTTTAGTTAAGACCCAATCGTACGTATATTTACGATTTCTCACCGCCACTCTGAAATGACTGCTACCTTGAGTGCAAATTCATCGACAGTGACATCCTCAAATCGACTGTCGATACCGCAAGGGTTTCAAACCGCTGAACGAACATACTGCATGTTCTGAAATTCATCGCCAGTGACATCCAAAAATCGAACCGTGTACTGAATAGTGAGCTGCTTCGCAGCAACTAGAAGTAATCAGAGGCTAGTAAGGTACGTTCGATCGAAACGCGCTGACAACAAACACTAAACATACAACTTGGTAGGGGGTATATTTTGCAGAATTTCCTGGTCTGTTTCTATAAAAAGATAGCTGGATATGCCTGTGTAACATCAAGCTTTACTGTTCCCAGTTCCATTATCGATTATTTACTTTTTGTTTTTGAAGGTATAACTGAACATAAAGACATTGATACAAAAACAATCTTTTCACGCTAAAAACGTTGATCAAAATTTCCCAGCGAGTCTGACACAAAGCGCAACATTGTTTTCTAGAAACTATATCACTGCACAATTTTCAGATGTTGTGATAAATATCTCCACTCATGTTGCTTTGCAGTAATTAAAACTAATTTTTTCAGTACAGCTTCATCTACTCGCAACGTCGAATTGCGAAAACTTTGAAGCACATTTTTGCTACCCAAGCTGCTGTCGGTCGCCTATGAAGTCGACACATTTTTGACAGTCGCCCAGCCAGACGAAATAGTTAAAATAGCATTAAGCCTGAGCCCGCGAGCAAAGACACGAATAGAGTGCATTCTCTTTCGTTAAAGGCAATTATTTCAAAGAATTATATTAATTTATTAACTTGTACAGAAAGAATTAATATAATTAAAGAACATGAATTAAAACTAAACAAAGTAGACTGCATGCTTTTTAGAAACCATTTGCTTCTCAGAGGTCAGTTTTCAGCATACAAAGCACACACATTAGCGCAATGGAATGTTACTTTTTTCACCGTAGTTGTACGTCGAATCGGAACATATATTAGACTAAGCAATATTCTCATTGAAATGTAGAGCCAGGAACCTAGAAGCTAGAAGAATCTGGAAAACTTTCCAGTGACAGTCCATTTTCATCTAGAGTTTGCTGCTAAACTGATGCTAGTTAAAAAAACAATTTAATTTTTTTAAAAAAGGACTTAGTTTTTGAGAGGACATTTCTATATTTAAAACGAACAGAAAGCAACGTGTATAAGATAATACATTAATAAACGCTGACAAAAGCTCCATGAACATTATATCAAGAATTTATGTCAGAGTATCTCAGAACTACTCATAACTCAATACCTTCTTTTGGCAGACTGATTTGGAACAATCTTCTCCACATTTTTTCATACAGCGGTGAATTCCACAGGAAAGGATCTTTTGACAAGATGATTGGCAGGCTGCCTCTAATGGGTTTGTTCCGCATTCAAGTTCCATATCATGACCGCACGGAAGACGTTTTATTACCATTGTTTCACAAAATATAGATAATATTTTCCCTTCTCCAAACATTTCTGCCAGGAAACACGGTAGTTCTTTTGAGTGGCCGCACTCGTGAAGTTCAACAGTTACGGTAGTCTTGCACTTGATCTCTTCTTGTTTTTTATAGCAGCAACATGTCTGCTCATGGCCACATAGAAGTACCCTCTTAACTTTTACCTGACATTTGTACTCATTTTCATCTTCAAAACACGGTAAATTCTATGACAAAAACAAACAATTTATAAACTATTTTCAATTCTAAATTTGTTTAACTTTGTTTGACTTAAAATACGTATCAGTAATATGGTTCTTTTTTTCTACCAACAAATCCAATTTTTTCAATTGTTTGGTGTAGGAAAATCTTAGATAAATACAAAATAAAGTTGATGGGATGTATAGAAGAACAAGCTCATATAGACGTGCAATGTCCCTCACTTTATAAGTAATGGCTAGATGAGTGCTTAACAACTTTACATGTAACTTACCTTTGAGTGGCCACATTTGAGTTGTTTAGTGGTTTTTTCTTTACAGGCCGAGTTCTGGCATTTCTGTCCGCAATTTAGCTTGCAGCTGTGACCACACATCAACTTACGAGTACACGGTTTATCACAAATCAAAGTAGATTGATCTTTCCAACATTCTGCCTGGACTTCATGGTTACATTTTGAGATTTTTTTCGTAACCATTCTATTACATTTTCCACATGACTTTGCCTCAAAATGACATTTCTTTTTGCAGAGATGGCCATTCACGCACAATGGTTTGTCACACAAACTTTGACAAATAAAATTAGGGTAGTCCCCACAGCGCACTTGTTGCACATGTCCACATGAAAGACTTTTATTATATAACTTGGAGCAAGAAGCTTGTTTACAGTCATCACCACAGGGAGCAGGACATAAGTGACCGCAAGGCAGATATCTTTCACAAGATTTTGTACAAACTACTTCTGAAGTAGACTTGCTGCATTTCATTGTTTTTGTGTGGCCACAAGGGAGGGTTTTCACAACTTTCTCCCTGCAGTAGTTATGTGGACAGATTTCAAAGCATTTTTTTGGGCAATTGTGGCCACACTGAAGTTTTCTCTCACAAGGTTTGTCGCATTGGACTTCAGGTTTCTTTCGAGAGCAATTTACCTGAACCGAATGGCCACAACGGAGTACTAAATCTACTTTTTCTTTACATACTTGCGTCTTACAGTTTTCGTAGCATTTACCAGGACAGATATGGTGACATTCAAGAAGCTTCGCACATGGTTTGATGCATGGCACGGTTTCTGGCTCCGAAGAACACAAAATTTTTGCTTGATGACCACAACGAAGAGTCTTCTCCACAATTACTCTGCAACGTTTTTCACTGCAAACTTGGCTGCATCGCCTGAAAAATATCTTACTTGAATTATCAATTTGAAAACCGATTTTGTACAGCTCATACTAGTCTAGATTTTGTTTGAGCTTTCACCAACATAGCCATCCGATCTTATCCATATCCAGCCAAAAAGAAAAGAATATTTTATTTAAACTACAGTAACAAAATTGATATTAGCTCAAATATAGTGAGTATATGACACGCACTAATCTTATTCAAACGAAAAACACATTGATCAGCCGTTCAACGAAATTTGCTTTTCAGGCTAAAATGAAAACATACTAGGTTTTCAGACCCTTATTCAATAATCCAGCCCAAATCCTGGAAGTACTTCACCCCGAGGGTGGACACCCTATCGGCCCTTAAAATGGAACGAAAAACACGGATAAATTATTGAACATTTAAAAATAAGAATCTAGTTTACCTTTGGCATTGATGACCGCATTTCAACACTCGTTTACACGGATGAACACATTCAATATTTTTGACATCATTTCCACAGGCAGTTTTGATGACATGACCACACTCGGGAAGCGTTTTTGTTACTTCAACAGTGCACTTGCCGCAGCCTTTATGATAATGACATTCTTTCTTGCAGGGATGCCCATCTGAACATCTCTCCAAACACGGCTTGTGACATTTGTACATCTTGTGCTGGGGATCGGATGCGTGGCATTGCAACACGCAAACATGGCCACATTCCAATCGGTCTTCACAGCTTTTATTGCAACCACCTAATGGTACTTTCTCGAAATCTCTATCTGTTTCCACATCAGTAACGCATTTGTGTTTTGCGCACACTAAATGCATTGCATTTCCTAGTTTTCTTTCATTCTTTAGATCTTTGCAGATGTCTTTCCACAATAATGACTGGCTACAAAGAAGACTGAAATTTCCTATTACGAATAATGCCATTCTTGCTCTCGACAATGACACACAGATTCGGTTTGATTCTTTTAAGAATCCTACGCTGTCTTGGTTGTTGCTTCTCACTAACGATAGAATCACTAGGTCGTTCTCCTCGCCTTGAAAATTGTCAACAGCTGATAGTCTGACTCCCTCAAAAGTGGCACTAGGCATCTTCTCTTTGATTTCCAGCAGTTGCCCTGTATACATTGTTAAGATGGTTATCTGAGACCCTTCATAACCTTGCTGTAATAGATACTTGCACAAAGCCACTGCAAACCTTGCTTCGTGAGAGTTTGAATAACTCTGCAAGCCTTCGTGAAAGCTTTCGGGCTCTGTATGATCTATAAAATACAGGTTTTGCTGCATTCCGCGAATTTGAGGGTATTCTTGAACCCCAGCACTATCTAAAATATCGTGGTCGTAAATTCGTTTGGTTAAACAAGCAATCTCTGGCCGCATTCGATGCTGCACAGAAAGTTGTTTGCAATCCATACTGTTTAACACCATCCGCTCAAAAAGTGAAATCTCCAGGTTAAATTTATGCGCTAATTGGTGTACTGTCGGCTTTGGTCGCAACTGTTTGTGGTCACCAATCAGTATAACATGTTCAGTGCCTTGTGTGAGTGATGTCAAAATGTGAGCCTCTAGCACTTCTGCAGCTTCCTCGATAATAACAATCTTTGGTTGTATCCCTTGAAGGGCACTGCGATACTTTGCCGCGCAAGAAGTAGTCATACCAATAACTGTAGCACGGCGCAGAGTCCTTTCATCTTCTTGAATTTTCATTTTACTCAAATCGTTGCACAGAATTTCATAAGTTTCCTCTGCTCTTTGAGCATTGAGTCTCCATTTTTCACGGAAGCACACCAGCCAATAAAGGTATAGGCGAACCCGTTCTGCTTGTGACAGTAGCCACATATCTTCAATACATTCTATTTCTTCTGGCTTATAACTCTGGCTAGACATAAGCAAGTTATTCACTAGCAGTAAATCTGCTTGGGAAACTTTGAAGTTTACGGCTTCTTGTTCGTAGTTTTCATTTTTCTTATGGGATAAATGTTTCTTATCAAACTTAGCAGTACTGTTTTGTCGAATGTCAAAAACACTATCAATGGGTATAAACATATCTTCTTCTCCCTCTTCGCATCGTTGGTTTTGAATAAGTTCTGCTTCCGTATCTATTGTAATTGTTTCGCCGTTGTCATGATCTTCTCTGTCTCTGTCTCCTTCTTCGACGGAAGCGTCATTGTCATTTTCTTCAAACCTGCTTTTTTTTCCAGACTTTTCGTGAATTTCCACTTTGTTATTTTCACCTTCAGTATCGCTTCTGTCTTTGTTTTCATTTTTCGATTCTGCTAAATAGCCTTGCCGGAAAATTCCTGATCCTTTGATGGTGTCCGAGGTTGCTACCTGTCGAGTGACTAGATTTCCGGTTTTGAAGTCATCACTACTATCCTTCTGTGATACTATGGTTGGAAAAATGTTCAGCAGCCACGCTTTGAAAAGGCTTGATGTTGTCTTCAGCTCTAATAGCTTCGGATGATAGTACAGCTGATTGAGAAAACGATTCTCGATCACTTCTTCAATTTCCTCAAATTGCAGGTTTACGTTATTGCAAAACTCTGAGCAAGTCTTTGCTTGCTTGATGTAACTTTCCCATGCCTTCAATTGACTAATGATGAAGGATCTGTGCGGATGATGAGTTACATGCGATCGTAAAATGAATGGTTGCAGTTTTTCGCTTTTACATCTCCCGCCGACTCTTATAATTCCGTGCGGTAGAAATTCTTTAACGCCTTCTAAAAACTGATCCAACGCGTGGTTTGTAAAACAAACCATCAACATGGGTGATTGTTGCCTCCGGCCCCAGACATGACGATTTTCTAGTAATGTTTGAACAATCTTCAATCCAACGTAGGTTTTTCCAGTTCCTGGAGGACCTTGAATAACTGCGAACTCTTTCGTCAAAGCTGTTTGAAACGCTTCTAACTGAGATGTATTTAACGAAAAGCTTTCAGCTTGTGGCCATTCTTGGGTTAAGAGAACATTGACTGGAGGAATCTCTCTATTAAAAACTTCACCAAAATTGTATACAGCTCGCTCATTTTGTCGGAGATACAATGGCGGTTCAACATCAATAGAACATTGAATAAGGTATTGCTTAAAGGGAAGATTAGTTTCATGAAGTTCTTGTAGACCAATTAGAACATGACGGTAAGCTTCAAAATAAGCCGGGGATTCTGCCATAATAAAAGACTCATTTTGTCTCTCGATTCCAATCACTTCTTGCCCACGGATAAATTGAATGTCAAATTGTCCCATTTTTAACTGGTCTGGGTCGCGGTTTGCCACTGTGGCAAAAAACATTGTATTGAACATATTGCGTGATAAGCATAAAAACGAACCAAATATCAACCTCTTGGATTGATACCAGTTTGTGAAACGAAACTTTTTGGATTCAAAGTTTACTTTGTGCACGATTCCAGACTTTGTGAGCTCCTTACCAACAATGCGAACATTATGATACAGCTTAAGGTTTTGATTTCTTTCTTTTCTTGGGACTTTGTTGACAACTTCCTGTATGCCTTCCCGAAGAGGAGCAATGAAGTCTTCTCTGTAAAGACGGAACTGCACATCCAGATAATGTTCTGCGTCTTCATATCTTCCTTTTTTTATGTTTTTTCGAAGGAAAGGTCTTTCGCCTGACTGAAGTTCTTTTAAAGTCGGACATATTTGAATTTCACGGTAGTTGTCTGGGGGCTTGGTTTCCCTTTGAAATTGGTCTTGAACAGGTTTTGCCAAGCGTCTTCTTTCTGTCTTGATAATCTCATCTCTTTGAGCTTGCAGCTCTGCAAGCCTATTTTCTACCTTACCTTTCTCTTCTATTTGCATAAGCCGTATTGTTCGTTGCATCATTTCAAGTGGTATATCAAAATAGGAACTTGGGAAATGTCGTAAATAAATGATAAAAATACTTATCATTTCACTAATAGCATTTACATGTTCAGTACTTTGAAGTTTTGGATCCTTTGACTGGATGAAGTGCAGGCAATCTGTCACATACTTGGAGAAAAACAAAGAGTTCTTAAGAACTACCAACAGTGGGTTAAGGTTTGCTAATGAAGAAACGCGGCAACATGTTGCTATTACATTCATCAGGTCTTTTAAAAAATCTTCTTCTAAGCTTGTATCTGTTCTAAGAACTCTTTCAAGCTCCCTCAAGTTTCGGTTTACGATTCTGAAGGTCACGTTTGGTGTCTTGCCTTTCAAGCCAGGGATAAAGTTTAGGGTTAGTGTGTTACTGGTTTTTCTTCTCCATCCCAACTCATTTTTACAACCACCCGTTGTTTTCATTTCTTCTGAGCCTAAAGATTCTGTCCGTGCTTTTCCCACAATGCTAGACGGTGCTTTCAGTTCCCAGTTGGACCTCGAATGCCCTATGTTACCCTCACATCCTACTTGTTCTAGCACTGGTGAAAAATAAAGAAATGCATTATAGTATAAGCAATAAGATTCGTGTGAATGATTCTACTTAAGCAGTTATAATTGTGGGGGGTCTTTGCCAAATTTCATTTTCAGTTTCAGTTTATTTCAGATGATTAATAACAATGTTTTAAGATTGAAAAAAAATCATTTACATGTGGTGAGGAGGACCATTGAAACTACAAAGCTTATGCGAGAT
>JANCMA020313552.1:0-11957 GCA_024336925.2 Zoanthus solanderi | reverse complement strand
AAAACCATGACTTTATCGGTGTAATAGAGCATAGATTTTCAACCAATCAGTGCGCCCGTTATATCTTAGCTATATTAATAGTTATGGTGTACCCTGTTATACTGTATATTATGCATCTAGTTTTTGTATGAAATTGTCAAAGTTTCAGGACCTGTGCAAGGCAATGACAAAAGGTTTGTCTACTGCTGTACTCTCTCTGTCAAAATGTTCCCAACTGTTTTGTTTTGTGGAATAGAGCTGAAAATAGTAAAGTATTGCATACTGATACTCAAGGTACCTAAGACACTTTTAGGAAATTACAACGTTTTTAATACTGTAAGACATGTTTCAAATACCTCTGTGTTCATTGTCAGTTACTGGAGGAAATGAATTACACAAGTGCTTATAAAGTCTTAAAACAATATGATTATATAACAACTTTACAATATACAATAATAGCAGTGAAAATTCCAGTAAAGCAGTTGTGCGTAAAGCAAAAGAAAAAAATTCTGGAAATTACGTAAAAAGGCCCAAATTAACTGTAAGTAACTGACGATGAACACGGAGGTGTTTGAAACATGTTTTAGAGCTGTATTAAAAATGTTGTAATTTTCCTAATACACATGTCTCAAGTCTGCTTATCTTACGTTCACCTAAGAAACAGTTTCAATTATTAATAGCTTAAACTAGTTTACCGCTAGTTAGTTTTCTATTTTTCAATTATTAAGTTTTTGAAAGCATTTTAATGAAAATCAAATTGTTGTCAGGGAAATACAGATCTATCCGAGATGGGAGTTTGTTTACTGTAAGGGTAAACAACAATAAGGATGGAAATAATTGAAGTGAAGATGCGGTTACTGTTTTAACATCAACAAAGTAATTTATTTTTAACTCATACCTAGTTTAATTTTTTACTCTTAGAGGATTTCCATGGCCTGTGGGAGAACTTAGTCTTTGACTCAGATGTAAAAGCTCAGGTGATTAATTATGGAAATTATCTTTGTGAACTATAACTCATTTTTTGCTTGATCAAGAGCACAAAAGGCTATACAAATGATTACTGTTGAGCAAAAAGAGTTGACTTCAATTGCACAACACCTAAGTTAACATTATTTATTGCATTCAATGCTCTAAATACATCGGTGAAACTGGCCGCCGTTTAGGTGGTCGCATCAGAGATCACCATTACGACATACCCAAGAACGATCAATCTAAACCTGTCTCTTATTGCCATTTTAATTCTTTGTGCTTTGTGCACTCTTAATCCCCACGGGATAAATGAACGTTTTACTTTCTGTTAACCTTCTGTTGTCTCGGAACCTTACCTACCTAATATTTCATTTCGTTATCTTGCTTTACATCGCTATATAACCACCTCTTTATTTATCTCTCATGCATTCACTCTGACGAAGGACTACAGTCCGAAACGTCAGTTTCTTAAAATTCTTTTTCACTACGGTGTAAAATTTAACTACATGTACTTGTAAAACTGTGATTTATAAAGTGATTAAAGGACAGGTGAATAATACTTTATCTTAGTTATATATTAAAACAAACCAACAAAATTATTTAGCGAAATTTTACCATTAAAGTAAACAGTATTGATTTTCGTTTGAACAGGCTCTGATTGGCTCCAGTAGCTTATGATAACAATAACTGTTAGTGTTAGTTGATTTTCTCGCTAGTTGGCACTGAGCGATAGCTAAGTACTAGTAGTAAAAATAAACTTCTTAGTAATGGTGATGCTACTAGTACTAAGTAGTAATAGATAGAATTAAATATTTAATAATTATTAGTAATATTAATGATAGTGGTAGTTATAGTTTAGTTGTATTGTTATTGCTGCTGATTGAAGAAAATAAAAAGGAAATTTGAGTTACTTAATTCTTGTTAGTGTATTTCTTATTACAATAAACAATAACACGAGTTGACTGCTAATTTTTTGTGTTTCAGTTGGTCCATTATGCTTCAACAACTCTTCTGTTCTCAGACAGGTAACACTACATTTATACTGTAGTTACAGAGTGACGAAGTGTGACGTCACAAAAATTAAAATTTGCGAACATATGGCATTTATTGAGATCGTCCGAGCGAACAAGACTAAAAATGTATCCAAAGAAATGTATGGCTTCTGGACACTTGTGCAGAATTGTCCGTAACCAATACGTTTCTTAGGAAATTGTTGTATTTTAAAACAGCTATAAATCGTTCACTATTGATCCGTTTAACACCAAACTTTGGGATTTTGCTATTTACAGTGTAGTCTTTCTTTTTATATTAGTCATATTTTGTAATTATAAGAATTAAGGGACTTGTACCCAGGCTCTCTCGGTATGAAATCCGGCAATAAGAAACACATAGAAAGAAGGAAGAAAAGAGGCAGGCCACATGAAACATTGAGAGGGGCAATACAAAGAGAGTTGAGTAAGGAAAAAACTCAGATCATGGACGTAAGCAGTGGCGGCAGCAGCAGGTACACTGTAGGAGACAGTTTTGCCAGCCCAGTCACCAGAGTGAGAGAAGGAAACCCGGCTGATGATGATGCTGAACTTCCAAAGTTGGTCACAGTACAGCACTGTCAGCGCTATATCCTTTACAAGCCTAGTAGCCCATGGACCCGGCGCTTATCTCCGGTTTCTGTGGTGTTAAGCGGATGAAATTCTTTGACTCCCCTCTGGATGGGACACTAATCCATCGCAGGTTATAGCTCCTAGCAGACGCTGGTACTCATTTACCTACCCCGGAAGGATGGAAAGCTTAGTAAGCTTAGGTGGGAAAGAATGTCGCACAAATCAGTTCAAATCTTGGCAGAGCCAGGGATCGAACTGGGGACCTTGTGGTTGGAAGGCAGAGATCAGTTACCAACTGCGCCAACCACGCCCGCCCATCACTCCTTAAGTGCAGGACACTAATTCAACATAGATCGTTAGTTTCGCAACTGAAAAGGTTAATCTCAGCCCTTGAAGCTTTCACCTGAGTTAAAGTGTACATATCAGTTGCAGGTTTTTTGTATGTTTAAAATAACCTTACCTTTCTTGTGATGGCAAAAAAAAAATTGGATTAAGATTTTTCTTCATGGTGTATTTTGAGACTGGTAGCTACATATTATTTTCTGGACCATGACGTCCAAAGCAGAATTACGCAGTGAGAGTCTGTTCCAGTTTCTATATATCCGCTCAATTTACGTAGGTTGTAGAGGTCACAAATGTAATAAGGTTTTTGGTCACAAATGTAATAACTCAGATGACAATATGTAAGGACATGCATACCTCCACACTGTATAACGGAGACCTCCATATTAAGGACACCCCTATATTGCGGAGAACTCTGCATAACACGACCACTTCTATAACACGGACACATCTCAATTTTGGACACCTCTCTATATTACGGACACCTTGATACATCGATTGGCTGAGTGGTCAACCTATACTCGGGATTTCCCTGTGGAAAGCCTGAATAAAAAGCCTCAAAAATAGTCATGTTTTTAGTGAATGTGGGAAGTCACCCAACAGAGCTCGAGATGCTGCTGTTTGTGAGCAGTGGTGTTTCCTGATCATAGAGATATCCTTATAATTAATTAATCTTGATTTCGAGGTGTCTATAATATAAAGCCATCCATAAGTTGTGTGTCTGTCCTATAGAAGCGGTCACCTTTATTATAGACGCCCGATATTTTGAGGTGTCCGTAATATAGAGTTTTTTGTAATATAGATTTTTCCGTACTATAAAAATGGTCATATTGTAGCGTTCCTCGTATGTTTGAGGTATCCTTGATATAAAGAGTAGTCCACATCTAAGATGTGACTATATTATAGAAGTTGCCATATTGTAGAGTTCTCCTCAATATAGGGGTGTCCTCAATATGGAGGTGTCCGTGATATACAGTGTGGAGATGTGCGTGTCCTTGCATATTCTGATCTGAGTTATTACATTTGTGACCTCTACAAAGTACAAAATACTTTGCTATCATATTTTACAAGAAAATGTGTAAATTATTTTATAAACGAAGTTGATATTCTTACTTTAACTATGTTATTGTTCTACTCTTGACAATTTAAATAGGCCCTTTGCAGTTAGAGTTCACGTGATTACACCCACCTTAGCTTGATTAGATATGATCAAATGATGTTCAGAATTGGAAAGAGTATATTAAAATTAGTTAGAAGGCATAGTTTCAAGTCTCAACATTAAATACTTCAAAAATGATAGCGAATATAAAATTAACATTTTTCTAAAGGAAATTTATGTGAAAATAGTACTGGAGAACAAGGCTTGCGTTCCAGTCATACAAATCCTTAGAAAATATCCTATTTTCTGTTGCTTGCCATTTTTTACATATTTGAAGCCAATAGCTGAAACTTCGCCGTTTTACTAATGTCAACCCGCTCTTTCCATTTATGGATGCCATTTTGTCATAGCTGATTGATTTAAGGTACCTATGGTCACGTGACCCCCAACTGCAAAGGGCCCATTTGAGTGAGTATGACCCGGGTACGACTCAAACTACTGAACAGATAGATGATCATAGGAAGAAATTCACCACGCTTTGTAAGTAGCCAACTGGTTCGTCTCCTACCAGTTGGGATTCTTAACTGGGGAGAGAGAGGTTTTAACATGATAATGAAAGGCCCCCTTTGGGGAGTTATCATTAAGTATTTATTTTTTATAGCTGTAAATATGACACTGCACTCATTCTTAGTTTTGAGCTCTTTGAGTTTTTAAAATAACAAATGTAGTGTTAAGTGGATGAAAGTCTTTGATTCTCCCTGGAAGGGTCACTAATCCATTGCAGGTTAGCTCCCAGAAGACGCTGGTACTCATTTGTTAGTCCTCATTACTTAGCTTAGGCGGAAAAGAAGGTTGCATAAATATGCGAATCTCGGAAAAGCGGAGGATCAAACTGGGGACCTGGTGGCTAGAAGGCAGAGATCTTACCAACTGCGCCAACCGCCCCCACCCAATATAATCATAGTACTTACATCAATCCTCGTCGAAAAAAATCCTTGAAAAGAAACCCATCTCGAAAAGAAGCCCATGCTCTTATTATCGACATTTTACGATATGCCCAAATGTTCTTTACAAGCTAGTTAGTTTACAGTTAAGAATCTTAAGTTGTTCGTTAGATTTTGAGAATGCTCTTAGTAGAACAGACATGCCAAAGCCGTACCTAGGATATTTTGTCTGCGGGGGCAAACTCCACATAACCTTTAAAGGGATCTCCCGTATACAGACCGGGTTTCTAGTTGACTGTTTTGTTTTCACCCCTACACAGAAGGTTGCCTCTAAGACCTTTAAGGAAACAAACCACACTGATGCTTTTTTGTTTTAAATTGTCATGATTTATTATGGCATAAGCACTTTGTTTGTTTCCACGACTGGCTGGGGGGGGAGGCAACTGTCCCCCCTGCCCCCCTGCCCCCCTCCCCATCCCCGCTAAGTACGGCCCTGTAGACCACACAACATTGGAAACACTACCAAACTCTATGCGATAGATGTGATAAAGATTTTTTTTAAGTCCCCCGATCCGGCACTACGAGGTGAACTAACCCATAAAAATCCTTTAAGTTCCCAAAATCAGTTTCCAAATCAAAATGATTTAATGATATTTAGTTTGGCCGAACATGTAACACTACTTTACCTGGTAAAAAGTTGGACCTGTTATTGAATCGACTCTTCCGTAACAACTTGTACCTTTAGCAAAATACACAAAAGGATAATTGCGATCGCAAGAATTTTTAACGTCTATAAATTAGCAAGAAAAAGGGAGAAAAACTGTTCTAAAGCTTGATAATTCAGATGTAAAGATTAGATAAATACGGTTTATTTTTATTATGGTGATCACAATCTTAATGATCATTAAAAAAAACATAAGCGATCTCATTCTAGTGTACTTTGACGTCATTCTGATTACAATCTCAAAGTGGAGTGATTTCAGAATACCCCGCCACAAAAAGCTACACAGTGACATGGCTATGCAGTCAACTGGCAACGCTATCAACTTCAGCTTTATGGTGTAAATTATCTTCTATCAGCTACCTGTTCTGTGCAATTAACTCCTTAATTGCTATGCAGTCAACAAGCTTCACAGTCAACAGGTACGCAGTCAACAGGCTACACAGTCAGCAGGCTACGCAGTCGACGGGCTATGCAGTCAACAGGCTACACAGTCAGCAGGCTACGCAGTCAACAGGCTTCGCAGTCAACAGGCTATGCAGTCAACGGGCTACGCAGTCAACGGACTACGCAGTCAACAGGCTATGCAGTCAACAGGCTACGCAGTATATTGGCTATACAGTCAACAAGCTTCGCAGTCAACAGGCTATGCAGTCAACAGGCTATGCAGTAAATTGGCTATGCAGTCAATGGGCTAGGCAGTCAACTTGTAATGCAGTCAACTTGTGATGCAGTCAACTTGCGATGCAGTCAACTAGCAGCGCAGTCAATTGGCTACGCATTCAATGGACTACACAGTCAAGTGGATACACAGGCAAGTGGCTTGAACTGGTAAACTTACTTCTGACATTAATCTTACTCCTGAACCAAAAACATTATCAACACACTCTAAACTTATTCTTTACCCTAATCCTGAAAATATTCGGTACAATGAACAGTAAAGTCGTCCCACTTAAACTTGTAAAACGTGCTTTCTGAATGGTCAGATTGTCACCGTCATTCAAATACTCCTATCCCAAACCATGAAAATATTCCTAACCGTAACGTTTACTTTTTTTTTAAATATTGATCACAAACCGTGCATAGCCGGCTTTGCAGAATACATAAATTTAATATGGCAGGGTATTCTGCAGTGAAGCTCTCCATGCAAGTTCTAAAAATAAACCTAAGATTCAATTAGACTCTAATTCAGTTAACGTTTTTCTTTAACTAAAAACTATCCCATTGTTATCGATTGTAAAAATTATAGGTACGTTGTTTTAAACTCACATAATTTGTCATAGTTTAGTACTTCGAATATGGCCTCAGAATGAAATCGAAACATCGATTAGTTTCACTTTTTTTTATGTAACTGCATTTCTAAATAATTTATGACCAACATAGTATTATTTGTCAATGTTATTAAACAGTTTTCATTACTACCTGGAGAGGAATTTGGAAAGGCTGTACAATCCTCGGCCAAGTGTCCCCTTCTCTTACACTTAGAACTGTGGGAAATCAAAGAACCAAACAAATGAAATTAAAACTCAATGGCTACATTTATACTAAAAAACGTCAAAGACATCAAGACAACATTAACAAGTGTCAGTAGAGATGTCTATTGTAAATTCGTGATCATGAAGTGACGTCCGAAACTCCAAAAGCTAACTGACCGTGAAATGTTAATGCAAAAAGAGGACCTGAGTCAGATTTGTTGTTGTTTCCGTGCAGTACTGTATTTTACTACAACATTCATGCGTGCCAAAGCTGACCGCTTTTACTCGTGTCGTTTTTATGCTAGATGGCTTAGTCGTTGGGAAGGGAAGGTCGTCTGTTAAGGACATCGTTTGGACGCCTTTAACGAAAGTAAATAAAATAAAATTTTTCGTTTTTATACAGGACGTGACAGTCTTCTGAGACGACGTTGATCTCTTAGACTTCTCTAATATAAATTCTGCCAATGTGACACAAAGCAGATAGGACAACAACCAATCCTGATCATCATGGAAATAATTCATGACAATTAATGATGACGACATGTATGACATGTATGACATGATGGTATCAATGATGATAAATAATGTTTATTTGGTTTAAAGTTTGTGAGCGAATATATTGTCCATTTTAAACAAAACTCTAAAAATACAAAATCTTAATTCTTTTTAATTGGGCCAGACATTTTTTCTTGTTTTACGGATTTTCCCATTGGAGAAAGCATATCGGAAACGGAATAGAAATAAAACTGATACAGATGATCAAGGAATTTGAGAAACCACTTAATTTATTGAAAATCTACAACAAAACCCAACAGGATATTTTATTTTCACACTCTAAATTCTTAAAAAATGATTCCAACAAACTTTTGTTAAGCTTTTAAGTATTTATAGCTAGACTGCTCTTAGTCAGAGTCAAGGAGGGAAGACTATTTTCGAACTTAACAACAATAAATTCGTAAGGCAATTAATGTCTGGCATTGATGTGAAACAAAATTACCATGCTAAGCATAAGACCTGATGAACATATATACCATTTAAATGAGGACAAGCTGTTTACTGCGTCAGCTGGTAAACCTTTACTCACTGGATGGGATCTACAAAATATGTGCAGTTTTCAGTACTGTGAAATAGCAATATATTTATCAACAACAAACAGAGTGTAAAAACAATAAGCAACAAGGTATAATACAAACCAAGGTACAATCAACTAGCTGCAAGTTCATCTGTCTCAGTGTTAAATATGAGAATTAAAGAACATTAACTTCAAACAAAAACACTCCCGTAAAAGACAAGAATAGTGTGACTCCCCCACCAAGTTAGAAGACCAGCTTGGAAGATGGAAAGAACACTTCCAGGAGGTATTAAATCGACCCCTTCCAACAGATCCTCCAAACTCAGAAGCCGGCCCACTGAATATCGAAGTTGGAGACATGGAAGCAGAAGTCATCACAGCAATAAGACACCTCAAAAATGGGAAGGCTGGCGGAAGGCTTCGCTGATGACATCTGCACTCTATCTCATTGTCTGCAAGACTCTCAACATCAAGCCACCAGCCTTGAAACAACAGCGAAACCGACTGGCCTCCACATCAACGTCCAGAAGACTAAAGCGATGAGAATAAATGTCAACCAAACAGACAACATTAAGATCAGCAACACTGAAGTTGAAGACGTCTAAGACTTCACATAAATTTGGAGGGGACCAGCATCATCCATGAAATCAGCTGCAGTCCAGGTCTTTGTAAACAAGTGCCTGAGAAACATCCTAAGGATAAGGTGGCCAGATACCATCAGCAACGCAGACCTATGGAAAAGATCAAAACATAACCAGTGGAAGTAGACATCAGAAAACGCAGATGGAACTGGATAGGTCATATCCTGAGGGAAGTGAACTCCAACATCACAAAGCAAACTCTAGAGTGAAACCCACAAGGAAAACAAAAGCGTGGAAGATCGAAAAACACCTGGCACAGAGGGCTAATATTAGACCTGAGAAAAATCGGCAGAACTTGGGGTGAAGAACATTGCGTAACCAATAAGTAGATTAAAGTTTTTCACTTCCCCTACCCGTGATACCAATCCATATAACAGAATAGTTCCCAGGAGAAGCTATTACAGTCATTAGCCAACCTCGCATAGGTGAAAGATAAGTCGACTTTGGCACAAAACAAGATCACATAAATGTTTAATCTCAGCATCCCGGGGTTTCAACCTTGTGACCTGTGGTTGGAAGGCAGAGATCTTGTCAACTCCCACAATCAAGGAGAGAAACACTGGGTTTTTGTTCAAATAATAACTAAGTTGTTCTTCTAAGCTTACCTTTTGTTGCTACATTCTTCTTGGGTCACATCAATCAGAGGTTCCAGTCTCTCGGGTGATATCATACCCGTACTTGGTGATTCCTGTTAGACATTGATGTTTTTTTTTAAAAATAAAATCAAAATAAATTGTTGCACAAAATACAATATTAATAATCAATTCCTAAATGGATTAGTAATATAATTAGATACCAGGGATATAAAAACTTCCATCGGGGTTCCTTGAAACAAAAATTTATTTAAACTTAATCATGAACTTCTATTCATTAATTTTGTTCTTACTGGAGCAAGCACCACCAGAACCTGACAGTCCTCTTATCCAAAACGTTTCTATGCTACTGTATTAATAAAGAGTTTTCAGATACATTTTCAAACACCAGTTTGATCTGGTAACCATGGACGTTTATTACTACACAATGCTGCAAGGACTTTGCGATCTAACACAATCAATGCCTGATACAATATGTAGTGAAACTAGAGGGTCTGAGTGAAACGAAGTTCGGCTACAAGAAACTCGACAGACAGCACAAGTTTAGAATGCTCAGAGACTTCAGAGGAGGTGTTTGCAAGCACTAAGAATATAATGAAAATGAGAAACTTGTATCAGCTTCTTTGCAACAGAGATTACTTGTGTAACTGTAAAATAGAAGCAACTAAAATGTGAACAAAATTTATTTCATAATGATCAAGAGGAACCTCGGCTGTCAAACAATATTAATCTCAAATAAGAGTTTTCCTCTACTTGTTGTCTACATCAGCAGCTCAAATTTGATAATTCTCTGTATATAGTTCACAGAAAGCGATTTGTTTTGATCACTGAATTTCCTGCGGGCCGCCATCTTGAAATTTGTCGTGGTTGCGTTGCAGTGCTAGTCTCAACTGTTGATAGAAACAATAGAAATGAACGAGTAGAGACTGGCACTGCAACGCAACCACGCAACATTTCAAGATGACGGTCTGAGGTTCCCTTTAATGATAAAAAAGTATAATAAACTCTATAGTATAGAGTCACTAGAACCCTTGATGTTCCCATTGGATGTACAAGAGGTATATAACATCAGTGGCAGACTGGACCCAGATATTTAGTACAAATGTCAGCTACGCAAACATCTTGATACAGCTCATCTTATTTATGCTAGATAAGCCTTGATGAACAGTAACTGTTTTGCTATTTTTTTCAGCAGCATTCTAGTTATGTCTGTTCAGGTAGCTATTAGTAAGCACCTTATGATCACCAGCCCCCTCACAATTTTGTAACAATCAGAGTCGCCTGGGGAAAGTTAAGAGTTTCTGCCCTAACTATCAAGTAGTCTCCGACTAGGTTTCTAATAGCTATTTAAGAAGTACTAGGCTATATGCCAGAGAGTACTACCTATTAGATACTCCAAGGTTTGACAGGAATAAAAGAAGAATGCTTTGTTCAGTGTGTGGAGTTATGCTGCAAAGGTTCCCACTAGTAAGGTTTCGCATTAGGTGTACAAACCTGCAATGGTTATTCTCATCACACTGCAGTGCAGCTTACATAAAAATGCAACTGAAGGCCAGTCCAACTAAATCTTTTGAAGCAAGGACTCGACTGACCTTGTTTCACTTCATTGAAAAAAAAAACGTCTTATTTTAAGGAAAAAACGTAAAATTTAAACTGTCAATTATGTTTGGGCACGCTTTTCTAGCATAACAATTTTTCATAGAACCAAATATTTTTTACATAGTTGTTCGACCAATGGACCCTTACTTTTTTTAAAAAAAAATTCATGCTTCAATAATTAAATTGCTCTGGCTGAAGTGAAAAATAATCAAATACAATAAACAAACATGTTCCGAAGCTCAAGGCTGTCAGATTTGAGTGAAGTTATTCTGAAAATTAGCTCAATGCATGACAGTGTTAGGTATCTAGAGGGTTGCACTGGTTTAGAGAATGGGTGAGGAAATTGTAAGGAATTAGTATTGGAAGATCTATCTAGATTGAACAATTTTTTAAAGTTGAAGGTGATAGTAGCAGAGTATTCTGTTTTGCATATTTTGGTATGTCAATGACGCTTTCTCCCAAGGTTTTCAAAGGCCATATTATGTCAACGTGTAACAAAAGAAAAACTGTCAAGTATGCGATACAAAATGTATTAATTTTTTTCAACCAAGCTACTAGAACCTACCACATCTGAATCAGAACTTGGCTCTGTAATCGTGAGTCCAAAATAATCAGCTGGTTGTTTTTCCTGTTCTTTCCCATCATGCATTTCATCACTGCTTGTGTCTGTCCCTGATCCACTACTGCTATCATTATGGTCAGCTTTGGCTTCTGTTTCTTCCTCACTTTCGCTGCTGCCATAAGCTGTTCGTTTAAGAAATAAAACATGTTTTCCATGCCTTCATAGCCTGGTGAAAACCGAGGCGAACGTTTGGGAAAATTCGAGAGCAGATCAGTGAAAAGCTAAGACGCAGTCGAGGGTTTTCACCTGCTCGAGAATTCTCACAAACTTTGCCGAGGTTTTCAACAGGCTATGGAGGCA
>JANCMA020313445.1:0-11957 GCA_024336925.2 Zoanthus solanderi | reverse complement strand
CTCAATAAAATCAAAAGCTTTCACATTTTATCCACGAGCTGGCACAAGTATACGCTCCTAGAGCGTCTTGTTTGTTATTGATCCTAACTATTTTATCAACCCATTTGAATTTGCAGCTAGTGGCAAGGAGATAACCGTTCTTGAGAACAGTATAGTTTCTAAGAAGAACAAGAAAAACGTGAAATCAAGTGCGCAATTGAATATGCGTGGAGTCTACCTACATGTTCTTGGTGATGCACTTGGCTCTGTTATTGTGATTATTAGTGCACTTATCATAAAGTATGCATCAGGTAAATGGACTCTGTATGTCGACCCTGTGATGAGTATCCTAATGGTGATGCTAATACTAAAGACATCTATTCCTCTTCTGCGTGAGTCAGCATTGATCCTGCTGCAAACTGTTCCAACACACATCAAGATCAAAGAAGTGCAGGATCGTCTACTAGAGCAAGTTGATGGTGTTCTTAGTGTCCATGAATTTCATGTGTGGCAGTTGGCTGGTGACAAAATTATCGGTATTGTTTCATAAATCAAATGACATATATGTTTGCTTCACCTAATTTTGTTCTCATTTCATACAAAGTCAACATAATTTTATATTTTATTTCAGTTCTTCTAACTTTGTGTTAATTGTTTTAGGACGCTGGACCTCTCCCTCAACAGTGTTCTAAATCAAAATTATTTCTTTGAAGTAAGCCTTAATTACTCAAATCATCAGGAACTGACACCTCAAAACAGATTTTTTGTCCTGTTCTTCTTTGCCGTAATGGCCATCAGCTGCCAGTTATCAGCTATTTCTAAATGCTGCTTAAAATTGAGGTGTCTCCCAATTCCTCCACACCTCTATTTTGGTCCACAATAGCAAGACTTGGAATAGAATTTGATAGAATATTTTTTCTTTGATACTGATTTCAATTTGATCAATCGAAAACTATGGGTAACTCAGTGCTGTTTGACCTTTGAAGTATTAAAATTATTCTAAAAGTTGCATAATTTTGTTGAAAGGAATTCCATCTAAATTGTGTTATTTTACAGTACATCAAATTCAATATTAGGTTGTTTCCGTTTAGAAAAATGATCTAATATCTTTAAAGGTAGACATGATATGTAATTGTCTCTGTACTGACGATTCAGATTTCAATAGATTACCCACTGTAATTAGAACTTTGTAAATGAAAAATACCTAATAATCTTCACAGTTCATTCAGAGCTCACAGTTTTAAATCTTGTTCAAGGTCAGCTTTTCATTTGTAATTCTCGTGAAAATCTTCATAACCTAGTCAGATACTTTGATTGGGCTTGTAAAAGTGATTATCAGATAATCACATTACAAACCCAATCACAGTAATTGACTAAGTTGCTCGTGAAAAACTGTTATTAGTGCTATGTGCGTTTTTCTTTTTTAAGTCAACTTAAAAAAGCTTTGTATAGTGTGGATAAGTTAGCTTTCGTCATAGTTGCAGATTTTTTGCTTAGTTTTAAAATCAACCTCTCAACTTAGCAACTGCTAAAATTTAAAGAAATAGTGCGATAGGGATACCACTGTAGTATTAAATGTACTTTAATTTACTTCCAGCCTCAGCCCATGTGACATGCCGTTCATCAGATGATTACATGGGAATCGCAAACTCTATCAAGAAATTCTTTCATGATGAAGGAATCCACTCGACCACAATCCAGCCAGAATTTATCCGGGATCACAAGTCTGATGCCAATTCTGACAAGGAATGTGTACTAGAATGTGGACTGGATATGAATTGTGCTGCACAGAAGTGCTGTCCAGGAGATGGGGAATTGCGCAAAAGGCTTGGTATTTCAACAGTGTGTGTTGGGTCACTTAACCCGGCCCAAGCCTCAAGTTTTGTATCAAGTGTGTAGCTGTAGCTTAAGCATAACGTTATTTTTTGTATACAACTTATACTGTTGCTTTTTGTTCTAGTGTAGAATGTGAACATTTGAGGAAAAGTCCCAAAGCATCTGTTTATTTATTTCTTTATATGTGTCACCCAACAAATGAGCAATAAAGTTGACCAGTAGGTAACTTTTCATGGTTCCTTCCCACTAATAATGATCAGAACCGTAGTTATTTTTTTATGTCTGTTCTATAATTTAAAGGGACTTCTCACGTTTTACATTCTTAAATAGTGTTATTTGTATGGAATATGAAGTATAACAGGATACATTAGTGGGGTGGATAACGCTCTCAAAAATGGATTATCGTGCAAATTTTCAACAAAGAAGCTTTTTGGCTGATTTCACTGTGGATGTATTCCTTATTATTAGTAGTTTATGAGACATCCACATTTTTTCAAATTAGCCGAAGTGATGACGTCATTTTCATGAATAATTGATGAAAATTTAACGATTATTACGGAATTTCCATATCTCCTGAACCACTTATCGTATAATGTCGTGCGACCCCTCATTTTAAGCGGAAAATGCATGTTTTAGGGGGTAATTATATTGAGGTACATCATTTTGAGGGCCGGAAGTGGCTCAAATTGTAATTTAGTCAATTTTAATTGGAAATGCCATACACCAACAGTATAAATCACAAACTTTTCCACGTAGATGAAGAAAATCTTTTCTTTTCTTTTGTTTTATCTTATATACAAAAATGGAAACAGAACTTCTAACAATTGCAAATATTAAGTTCTTTATCATAATGCAAATATCACTGAGAAACATTAAGTTCAAATACAACCTCTACCACATCCACACATGGATAGACATTCAGCATTGGCACAGGCACACTTGCAACCATTACATTTTTCTGTCTTACACGAACAAGTTTGAATGAAGTCCTTAACTGTGACTGAAGACTTGCTAGTTAACCATAAAGGTTCAAAGTCTCCCGTAGAGTCTGCTTTCCAGCCCCATTGTTCAGGATTAGGAATATCTAGTTCCTCAACAGACTGTCTCCACAAATACCCAGCTTGATATGAAGCACGATAGATATGCTGACGTAGTGCCTCTTTACTTGGTGGTAATGAGTGGAAGTCGTTGTCTGTGGACTTATTGATTTTATCAAGTCTAGTCGCACCAAGTTTGTCATATGTGGACCCATACAACTGCAACACAAAGCTCTCAAGCATGTCAATCTGATCAGATGTTACGTTAGTAGGCTTTTCTCCAAGCTGAATAAAAACAGTGAGATCATCTTTCTGTTCACTTTTAATCCAAACATCATATGCTTTACATTTATTCTTGCCATAAAAACTGGAAACCGTATCACATCGAGTGAAAGCATAGAAAAATGGCAATGCAAGTGAAATGTCAGAACCAAGTCCTCGTATCACCTGCCTGATGTTGTAAAACTTATCAGAGTTATTAAGATGTGCATGAATTTCTGTGTCATAGGACAATTCAACTCGTCCTATATATGATCAATATCAATAGAACTAGTACATCAGAGTCAATCGTGCGAACCAAAATATTCTTGTATCCATTCTGAATCAAATTCAAAGTTTGCCGCACTAATCGTTGGTCGGCTTCTTCAGCTTCACTTGGACGAACTGAAACTTGTGTGTCCAACTCTGAACGGGGGGATGGGGAACTAAGTGAGGTATTTTTGTATATTACCACCATAAGCTGATCCCCCAGGTGAAGATCCAGCAATTTCAAAGATAAATATTCATACAGTTTATTCTTGTTGTCATTATTTTTGAGGAAGCCTTCTGCCATCTTGTATGGAATTTCAGATGTGTCCCCTTCAAATAAGTATTGCGAACCTTCTCCCCTCCCGGATCTTGTCCCATCCTTTAGACTGTTTTCAAAATATCGATCAAAAACCAAATCTATCCTGTGGTAGTTTGATGCATGTTTCATGACTTCATAATAAATCAGAATAGCAAACTCACCAAAGTTGGTTAGACTACCAGTATAGGTTGCAATTAAGCTTTAGCCCTTATCATTGGCGACATTTCTAATACGATTGCAGATTTACCTTCTTGTTCATGTGGTAGCATCACATAGGTTGGAGAATTAAACCGTTTAGTTATTAGCCATGATATAAATCGATGCCAATTTTACCATCTTTGCACAAACTTTGAGGGATATTGTTAATTTCATGTTCAAACGGTTTATCAGCCATAGCTTTTCTGTGTTCACAAGCTGAATTCATTTTCTTTAATGAAGATTTGGGTGGAGAGAACTCGGCTTTCTGTTTTGTATCGATATAATTCCATATTTCAATTTTATTTTAGGTGATTTTTTGTGAAATCGGTACCTTGTCCAAAACCAGTCGGTCAGATACAAACGTTTTTAACTGACTTTCTCCCGATGCTTCTAAATTATGGATCACAGCATCAACTGACTCTGGACGATTCTCTTTGTGTTGTTAAGTTTCGTTAGACGATTTTACATAAATGGGTTGACAGTGATGCACTTAAGCAGTCGGTCAACGTCAGACGAAAATCTTTCATGAAACGGTTGACTGTCTTCATGATGTTTGGTACTCGACTCAGCAAGAATTTCATTCCGATCCAAACACTCTTCAAACTCGAGTATTTCACGGGCAATTTCTGGATTACATGTTTCCCAACGAACAAGAGCTGAATCGTCCACCTGAATGAATGAAGAAATGTTATTATTTTAAGAAGATTTAAAATACTGTATATTTGGAAAAATCTCCCCCTCCCCAACTTTAGAAAGTTTAATTGAGGTACAAATCGAGTTTTCAAGAAAAAAAAAAAATAGAAATAGACTTTACATACCTTGTTAAGTAAATCACTTGCTCCGCCACTCCCTTTGATTATTTTGTTATTTTGTTCATGAATTTGGTCCAGTCCCATTCATGAGAACTCTCGGTTTGACTTTTGAAATGAAAGTTTCCTTTTGAAAGGAAGCTGTAAACATCAGGAAATTTTGTTTCAACCGTATAAAGGTTGAACCAATGTATCGTTAACCAACGAGCATAGTTGTAGTGATCGTATATAAAATACCAGCTTAACAATTTGTACAGCAACTCAACATGTAGTTTGAAATTACCTTCACGAATGGAATGGAGGTACAACAAGACTTTGATTTGTAGATCGATGACACACTCCATTATAGTAACGATGCATTTTCTTTCGATTTTTGTGTAAGCCAATCATATGGTGACAAATCGGTTTCACTGACGGACGCAGCCTCACGAAGTTTGATAAAAAGTGCACATAGAATAATTTGCAACCTGTATCTGGCTCTCTTTATGTTGTTCACATCAACAACTGCAGAAAGTCCTATCGTTGAAGATTTGTTTTCAGTAAGAATTTCTTCTAATCCTGAGCCCTCGATCAACTGTCCATGAATTACTAATAAAGACTGTTCAATATGAAGCTGTCCGAAGATAGCAAGATATTTAGCAAAAATTTCTGGATACCGGAGCTGGAGTTCCTTTGTAGGGGCATATACAAGCTGATCACTGACATCAACTGTAGTTTGACCAGGGTTCAAAGCTTCAGTCCGTTTCATATTCAAATCCATTAGATGTGCTTGCATATTAAAAGTGCTAACCTTATCTCGTAATAGTGGAAGAACGGTGATGATACCTGGTGGAGTTTTTTTGGGTTAGGGTGATGGTGTGTGTGATGCATAGACCACTTTCATAAATGGCGGCTCTTTTAGTATTCTTTTGTATGTATTCAAATTTGTCTGGCTGGCCTCGTCTTTAAGTGAAAAATTCAAAAGAATATTTTAACCCACACGAGGCTAGCCAGGCAAATTTGAATACAGACAAAAGAATACTGAAATAGCCGCCATTTATGAAAGTGGTCAATGATGTGCAGCCGATCCAGGACGATAAACATTTTGATTGAATTCGATTAATGTAAGATTCTCTGCATAAGTTTTAAGCCACTTGAACTCTTCAGCAAATGCTGTATCATAAGATGAAAACTCTGTTGGTAACACATAACCAGGGGAAGCAGGTGCCCAGAGTTCAGGTGTTCAGAGTGCGAAGGCTGTACCTTCAGGAAGGGACCATTAGACCTTTAAGGGTTGGATGTGGGAATTAATTTGGCAAATTCAAGCATAAAAAAAATGGTGCAAAACAAAAATACTCTTTCGTTGGATGGAAGAAAAAAGTCCTGCATTGTGCAGCGTCTTGAGCTGAAAGTAAAATGTTGGAGAGAAAAAAAATTTCACACCCCTCCCCCCTCCTGCTCCAAATATATAATGGTCCGTCCCTTGATAGTGTCATTACAAGATAGAGAAAATTGTTTTTGATTTAACACTTTAGCTTGTTTATTAGTGCACAATCAGATTTTATGGACAATTCTGAAATCTTTTTGTCGTATCTTTAATTAAGGATGAAAATATAAAGGCTAAGTCTCAGCAGCATTATTAGTAACACGATTTTAAGTAGCTGAGCATGCGCAAAGAAATCTGACGGTTGGTCTCAAACTTTGAGCTTTAACCGAAAACGGATCGAAAATTTTGAACAACGAGCGGATAAATATCCTCCAATCACAAGAGGTTTTTTGTTATTAGCCAATGAGAAGCAAGTATTAAGGGGTGTGTCTGTATAAAACGTGTGGCGGGAAAATCTTTCTTCCTATTTACCCAAGACGAAGGAGACAAGATGGCGGAAACCTCAAAGGTTAGTGCTCGTGTGATTACACTTATGATAACTGAGAACGTTCATGTCCGTTATTGTTGTAATGTGTGTGGAAAGGGTGACTTTGTGGACTTTGTTTTTCCTGATAGAAATCTGGTTTTGAACGCTTTTAGTTGTTTCACTCATTTTGAAATTGATTGGAATGGGCATTTAAATATTACCAAAAGGAGATCAGCGCTTATGTGTTTTTATTTAGAACACAAGTATCAGTGTGTACGTGACCGACGTTTAACACGATATTTTCGTAACTTTTTACGCTCTAAAAATTCTGGCACAAAACAAAATGTGCATGTAATTTTGGTAAGTTTTTGGGATACAGATGTTCGCCGTTTGTTTTTCTGGGACAGAAAAGTCAAAACCTTATTTATCAATTCTCTAGGCAACGATACTCGTTTCTCGAGAATCGCTGCAACTGATAACTGTGATTCGGTCCAATCGTGTTCACAAGTTTCTTTAGATCCAAAATTATCTTTTTCTGAAGAGATTCATCATTATTACCCATTTTCTAGCAACCTGGATACTACTTTCAGGAAAAACTCTTCTATACCACAATTTTCGAACTGTGAATTACAGTATTTTCCCTTTCTTGATTTTGGTTTTGTGGTTTTCAATTTTGCATGTTTGCCATTTTTTTTAATTTATTCCAAAAGTTCTCTTCATACAACTTCTAGCAAGCAATCAAGTATTCTATTAGGACTTGTGAGTACTCCATCTGCATTTAATGTTTTTGGCTTTGTCGTTTCATGTCTAATTGTCAACGGTTTTGATTTTTTAAATATTTGTAAATGTTTTGTATCGTTTTCACTCTCCTGCTATTGTTTAGAGTATGAATTGTCCATTTTTAATAACGTGCTTTCCTTTTTCAAGCCTTGTTTTCCTGTTTATGAAATATTGCTTGATGGTCTCGTATGTGGTGTTTGTTTGTTGACCGTTCTTGTCTGTGCCGTTTTATATTTCTTTGGTACTTTGAAGATTTTATCAAATATTTGTGTGAATTTTATTGTAATGATGCAAAACCGGTTCTTTGAACCACCATAAAAATTAATAGATTATTTTATTGTAATGATGCAAAACCGGTTCTTTGAACCACCATAAAAATTAATAGATTAGTTAGAGAAATTAACTTCTCCCCTCCCCTGTGGTTTTAGTGTACGGTGAGAATCGGGTGACCCTGGGCATCCAACAGATTCAAGCCCTCTGCACTGAGCCACAGCAAAAAGCCTGCTTCGCACTTGACAATGAGATGACCCGAAGTATCTAGTTATAAGCCACAATATTCAGCTCACATGTGTGGTTGTGTGTACCAGGATGACCCAGGGGCATGGTTGGATGACCGATTAACACGAGCTGAGTGGTTACTAGGATTTCGGCCCTCACGTTTTAAGGGAAGAGGTGATTTGCAAAATCCCTGTGGCGGCAAGGAATCTATGGGTCCTGACCTGTAGAACCAAATTCCAACACCTTGTGACTGGTGGATCCAGGGTCGGTTCGGTTCGGTTGAACCCCCCTTCCTCCTCCATTTGGTAAAAACCTTTGTTTTCGCCTAATATTAGCCTTGACAGTTATCTGAAATGCCAATGTGCATTTATGGGTTTGATCCCCATGCTCGGCTTTGTAGCAGGTGAACACAAAAACAGACATGTTTGATGTCTGATTGGTTAACGATTTCAAAAAAACCCTTTCAATCATTATGTAAATGACTTTTGGCAACAGAGCAAATCAAAAATCTGAGGTATGCTAAGCTGACTACCCTTCCCACTGTCAACCTCTACAAATGCAGGCTAGAATATTCATTGTCAAAAAATAATGCTATTGTGTATCCCCTTAATGTTTTCCAGGAAACTACTCTTAGGTGGCTAAGAAATGGGGGGAAGAGGGTTGGCTGGGAGGATGCTCGTGAAATTTTTTTATTTTTTCCGATTCCCCAGAGCTTTTTAGGACCTCCCGTTTATTATTTCTGAGTAATTATCTATGCAGTTTGCAAAAGAAGCTTTAAAACAACAGAAACCTGTAGTTTTTTTAAATAGTTTTGGTTTTTAAAATACTTGCTATTTTCAATATGTGACAAATAATAGTAGTCTGTACAAACATTGGTTTTATTAGTGCTATGTATTGGTGGTATTTACTTGACTTTGTGCAAAGGAACCCATTCAGATGCCTCTGAGCCCTTTGGCAAAATTTCAGACCGGAAACCAAGTAGGACACGAAAATGGTCTTATACAACTGAACGTATCTGTGATGTCAAATCTATAAATGAAACTTGTTTTTCTTTCAAAATGTTTTAAAACGTGCTAAAACTTTTAAAACTTGTGTCTTTCTCTTGAAAACTGTGTTTTTTGACTTCAACGTGTCGATTTCTTTCAAATTTTTTAACTAAAACATGTTGAAACTTTTAAAACTTGTTGTGTTGAGTTTTTCTTTTAATTTTTAATCAGAAGATTTACTGGTCTTTTTCTGATTTTTTCATTTATTTCTGCTGACTTTTTGATTTCTGATCAATGATTTTTGATGACTTGTAATCATGTATTTAGACATTTACTCAAAAAACTTGTAACCCTTATCTAAACATATACTCAAAAAACGTGTAACCATTTATTATATTCAACATTTAAAAATGTTAAATAAAAAAAATGTAATAAATGAAAAAAAAAAAAAAGAAATTGGCACACACATGCTAACGAAGGGGAAGATGTAAACAAATATTCGCCTATACATTTTTTCGTTCAGTGATCAGTGCCGTGATTGGTGACCTAAAGGTTTCCTGATTGGTAGACCCAAAGGTTTCCCGATTGGTGATCTAAAGGTTTCCTGATTGATAGGCCCAAAGGTTCCCTCATTGGCTGACCTACCCGCTCTGTGATTGGTTCATTCTCTGTGTTTCCGTATGACGTTAAACTGAGCGTGAGGAATTATGATCCCACTATCCCTGTTGATGTTGTTCGGTTGGAGTCTGATTTGGATAACCTCTTTATCTCATTATCTTTAACTCTACAACAGGAGTAGCTCATAAGGTCAAAACACAAAAGCAAAGCCCACAACACATAAGCAAATCCCACAACACAAAAGCAAATCCCTCAAGACGAAAACAAATCCCACAATACGAAAACAAAACCTGCAACACGAAAACAAATTCCTCAACACAAAAATAAAACCCACAACACGAAAATAAAACCCACAACACGAAAACAAAACCCACTACACAAAAACAAAACCCACACACAAAAACAAAACCCACAACAGGAAAAGAAATCCCACAACACAAAAATAAATCCCACAACACGAAAACAAAACCTGCAACACGAAAACAAATTCCACAACACAAAAATAAAACCCACAACACGAAAACAAAACCCACTACACAAAAACAAAACCCACAACACAAAAACAAAACCCACAACAGGAAAAGAAATCCCACAACACAAACACAAATCCCACTATGCAAAAACAAATCCCACTACACAAAAACAAATCTCACAACATAAAAACAATACCCGAAGCACACATAACATTAGTAACACAGCACGAACCAAAACCTACAACACGACACATCCCACAACACAAAAACAAGTCCTACAACACGAAAACAACGTATATCACCTCGCTTCATAAGTTGATATTGCTTTTTTACCCTCAGCCTGAAGAAAGAATTACAGAAGATCAGCGAAATCATTGCAGATCGGAACAAGAAGCGTTCCTTTCCGTACCCGTATTTAGATCCCAAGGAAGTGCCAAATGCCATTAGCATTTAACATGCGAACTTTGGTTTAAGTTTAGAGATTATCGCAACGTTTGAGATGAAGTGGAGCAACCAGAACAAGCCAGAATGAGCAATTTGTTTTAATATTTTTGTATACTTGGCGATAATGATACTTTTTCGTATGTTAATTGAGCACGGTCTTACAAGGTCAGGCAGAATAATGGCTTCAGTAGTAGAATAAAATTTCAATTTATGTAGCATTCGTGAATTTTTCAATGTTGATGTTAATTTCAGCCACGTTAAAGACCAAGCGCTCAATTACTGTAACAGTTTCTGTATATATATGCAATGTAATAATTGGTTTATAAACGACTTTTAGGCCGATATTGCCAAAAGTTGAAAAAACAATGAAAAACAGCTCTGGCTTCAGTAGGTTTTTCTTCTTAGAAAAAACCTTGTATATCTGGTAGGGTTGGCCCAACACCTCGGTTAATCTCGATAGTAATCTTTTAAAACCCGTTCAGGTTTAATCTTTCTTCTAGATGAAAGACTTATCATTTAAACGGAAGTTTTAAGAATTATTTTGAGCATTTCTGTTCAATTTTTTTGCGTGTTCTGAAACATAACTGAAACTCTTTGGTGTACTTCTTTCAGTTGGTTGAATTTTCACTATTCAATATAAGATATATGAGGCGTGTCTTCGATATAAATGTAACAGCATATTGTAATCGGGTGATGTTCTACTAACATTTATCGAGAAACAAGTTGTTTTTCCTTTTGTATACAAAATATAACTTCTCCTCTCTTACAAAGCTTTGGTATATTTTAACTCTAGAAGCCTCAAGGGGGGTCGAACGGAATCCCTCCTCGATTTTTTTGGCCTCAAATCTGAACCCCTTGACCAATTTCATAAAGCTTTGGCACAACTGTTCCTTGATAATGAATACATGTTTTGACACTAATTAAATGACGTCATCACAGAAAGTCACGAAAGTTGGATTTTTATAAAACTCTTATAGAATTTTTTCAAAAAATTGAAAAAGAATTGTTACTTTCCATTTTCTTTCCAGTATTTCTATCACATAAAACGATATTTGCTATCCATTTCTTATAATATTTCTCAATTTTAGACAAAATCTTAAAATTTGAAAATTAACCCAAATGGCGGCCATGTTGGTTTTTGGTTTTGTTACCTTGGCAACGTGTCAGAGAAAACATTTATAAAGAGTATATCTGAAACAACTGTCGGCAAGAAACGCAAATCATTTGAAAACTGATCGTTGGAACAGATACTAACTTGTGGACTTTTCTGCTGCTGCTAATTTACTCTCGAAATGTTTAAGTATTGTTCCATTCGCCTTTCAGTGATTGGTTTAAGGAGTTTGTTACAAAATCTAACATAATTAAATAAAGAATTGAAAAAATTATTTAAGCTGTTACTTTATTTTACTTGCAGAAAGAACTAAAAATATACAAAAATTGAGAAAATTACAAAATTATGTCGTTTTATATGCCTTGATAACCATGGTAACAAAAGAATTGTCACGTGATTAGTATTAAATGAAAGTTCGAAGTCCAATTAACATTCATACCGAACCTTAATTTGATCGGTCAACGCATAACAAAAATCTTGGAGAGGAGCCCAACGCACCCCCCTCCTCC
>JANCMA020313339.1:0-11958 GCA_024336925.2 Zoanthus solanderi | reverse complement strand
AAGAATTTTCTTGTAACATTTTGTTTTGGTTTTTAAACATTTTCATCAGTTCTGACACTTGTCAGATAAAATGTCTTTGATAACATGGATAAGCCGCTGTTTGTTCACTAAAAATGTTTCGTGCTGTGATTGGCTCACACAAAATCTATTGTTAAGTTACCTTAACATCCAGGTCGAGATTATTTCTCCCTGCTTTCTACACGTGCATCGGCTCTGATGCTGCCGCCTCGCCAGGCTCGCGTCTCCACTTGCCTGGCTCGTTGGCAATGAGGACAAAAAAAGTTATGTGATTTTTCTTTTTCTTTTTTTATTACATATTAACTCTATCAGGTATACATTGATAACTTTTAATTATTTTTGATTAAACTAATACTTGGTTGCCTATATGTACCTTTTTAGCTCTTAACTGTCGCAACAGATGAGCATAGAATGTATGTAGTGCCAAAAGCTCTTGGGGGTAATTTCCGTTCTGGGGCGAATTGAGTCCTGTTAAGTTTGTGTCATTCAATACAAAGTAATGGATGAGTTTTTGTGGAAAGGGGAAAAATGGCGTTAGCAGGTTGTGGCATGCTTGTGAATTGGTATTTTACTTTTACTAGAGGTTATAGAGTTTGCAATTATAATTTTATGTATGCCCCAGTGCCAAAATGTTTCCCATTCATACAGTAACACATAATTAAAAACATATTTATTGAGGGAGGTTAATAGAGTTATAATGTAATTACTTAAATGTTTATCAGTCACTGCTCTTAAAACTTTATAAGCACATAGAACATTGCAACATTTTAGATTCCACCAACATGAATTTACTTACTATAATGTAATTATCATGGTGTTGGAACAGTTAGGCACTTTGGAATGCAGGATGCTTACACATAAATATCACAGTTTGCAAAATCTACCTGATCTGTTTTATTATAGCATGGATTATGAAATAGCTTCTCAAGAGAATACTGGAAACTAATTACAGAACGATAAAGAATTATAATTATGTACTTCACTTGAGCAAAATTGAAATTATGTTAAGAGCTCGGGGTCATACAGATACCAGGGCTCAAAATTAGTGGTAGGCCACTAGTCTGCACTGTAGTAAATGCTTGTGTTCAAACTAGTCTGAGTGTCAAGTAAAATATTGTCTTCTACCAAGAATAAATATTTGAAATGCTTTGGCTCTTATTCCAATCATGTTATTACATTAGAAATGTGCAGTACCTATACATATGTTCTATTCTGCCTGAAAGTGACTTTCCACAAACAGTGAGCACATTTTGATTGAATGATTGTGTGTTATGGGCGAGGGGGTTCCACAGAAAAATTAAAGAATAAATAATGCATTAGATGGAGCAAAGTAGTGCATTGAAAACTAATTGCTGGTAATATAATGTAAATGTAAAAAGCTGATAAAGTCTAGTGAAAAAAGGATAGGACTGGTAAAGCAGAGTGAGTCCGAATATCTAGTGAAAAAAAAATCCAATTTCTATCCCTGGATACAATAGACTAACATGGAAATTCATTTTTCATTTCTCTTGGAAAAAATTTATGAATTCATATTTATAAACAGAAGTTTTCTTTTATTGGATATAGCAAAAAGAGAAAAAGGAAGGAAATGCCTAATTAAAAACTAAATAAACTCTGATTGTTTGGAGTTTAATCTGGAAAGAGGAATTGTAAATTGTTTAAGACTTATAAATACATGAAGAAAACAAGGTCTTATGCAAAGAAAAGGGTTTGTTACTTGTAAGATGTTAAAAGCCAATTGTGAGTATTCCTGTTGTAATTATTTTTGTTATACTTATAATTATTGTAATTTTTTAAAATGTATTTTATTACCAAACATTGTACAATATATTAAACATGCTCTCATTCAATGTTTTTTTTAAAAAACATTATTGCAAACAAAACAAAACCAGATACTGGACTGGATGTATCTCTGATAAATATTAGATTTTTTTTTAATCTGTTGTGCTCTTTAACATTGTACAGTATCTGACAATTGATTGCTTCCAAGTTTGAGCCAAAGATATTTTAAAACCCTTTTTATTAAAGTCTTGTTAACCCTTAACTTCTTTCTTGACACATGAACTACTGTATTTCTGTTTCCTCAGGGTTAACTCTTTCCTGCAACATTTCCAGGGAAATACACTACACTTTTGGCTAACAATAAAAGATTCTACTTTAAACTCTTGCTCTCTCTCACTTGCAGAAACTTTCGTAGGCTCATTTGCCTTCTTGACACACTAGTCAGTGGTTAACGGTTTCCAGGCAAGTTAACAGAGTTAACCAAAAGCTTTCTTTTTTTTGACAATTCACTCACAGCTGGCGATTTCATCCGATCGAGCAGGGAAACTACTTTTCTTTCTCTATGTATTTCAGGTATTGAAAGATTGCAGTAGTGAAAGGATTAGACTCGGGACCTGAAGAAGGTTGAAGCTCATTGTTTCCTGTATCTGTAATTTAGACAAATGGCTGATGACCTAATGAAGATGTGGGATTGAAGGAAACAGTGGTTCAGATGGTACGGGCATGTGTTTAGGAGGGATGATGCTTTGAGAAAAGCGTTGGAGTTTGAAGTGAAGGGCAAGAGGAAGCGAGGAGGACCAAAGAAGATGTGTAAGACGCAAGTGGAGAAGGAGAGCAAGAGTTTTGGTTTGGAGAAGGAGGATGCCATTAATCGAGCGAGATGGAGAGTGGGAGCTGTTATAGTGGGGTAAATCTGCCCCCCCTCCCCCCACTCCCATTTACGGGGATAAACCTGGATCAAAAATGGATTGATGATAGAACCAAGTATTCTGTGATTCAAGATTCATTCATGATTGACAGCCACTTCCGTATGATGGTCTCCCTATTTCAACCTCTTGAAACTTCACACCACTTCATGTGCCTACTTATGCTATGTGCCTATAGCATATATTCTTCACTACCGTCGGTGAGTGAGGCTAATCGTTCCCGGAAATAAATCATGGGGGAAAGTTCAGTGGTCAGTAGGAGGTATCCTTTCCTCAATTTTTTAGAATTTTTTTTTTTTATGTTTTGGGACAAGAACAATTCTAATAAAAAAAATATATCAAACAGAAGAAATCAAATCAAAGACATTTCCATTTTAAAATAGCACTTAAATAAATAGGGCCATGGTAGTTCCCAGTTCCTCTAAATAGATCCTTCCTGAGAGTAAGCTAAGATAATTGTTCAACTGTACTAGTTGCTCTTCAAGATCGTTGTTAGTGTGGAGATTCGTGAGACTGTGCAGCCATATTTTACATTATACCCAGGAGAATCACACCGGCCATCATCCATTAAACTAAAACTAGCTTTTCTGACCCACGCACTGAGTGGAAGAGATGTTGTTGTTGAAACATCCATTGTAATAACTGGAGGAATAAGGTGGGCCTCTGGACTGTGGTGCTATGTTTTCTTCCTAATTGTCAAGACACCCATATACCTCAGAAAAGGAATTGCTTTGGCAGGACTGCTACCACTAAACAATATAATGAAACTACACTGTAAAATTGAAACCGTTTTGGCCCATGAAATGGGGCTGTTTCAGTGAGTTCAGAATGGTACCATACTTTGGGGCCATTTTGGTCTGAAACTTTGGTACTATTTTGGCTCCATATTTGTGGTTGAAACGGCCCTTATTTTGGGTTATCTTGAACCATAATAGGACTGTAATGGAAAATGGTTGGGCTGTTTTGGATTGTAGAAATGTTGTTTTGGCTTCTTATGGGATCGAAATGCATCGTTAAAAAACGGCTCTTACACAAATGGCACCCCTTAGAAGACCCGATTTGGCCCTTTGATTGGCCAATACCAAACCCATTTGTACTATTGGAACCAAAGCAGTATTCAACAGAATCACGCACCACTGGTAGTAAATAGAATCAAGATTTATTTCATGATAAACACAACAGTTTGACAGTTTAAAATATAATAAGAATAGAGTCTTTTTTTAATATAAATGATCAACGCTGGAAGTTTGGCTCTCACAGAACACTAAATCAGCACTTCATGCCTTAAGCACTTTTACGTGCCAGCCATGGTTGTTGAAATAATGAACTTGTTTAGCCATGATGTATAACTGTATACTGTCCATTACTGTACTCTGTAACCGATCCTTACTGTAACTCGAGTTGTATTTGTAGTATTTTTACAGCGTTTATTATCGCAATCATACAACACTACAAAACACTTGATACAACTCTAAACCACACACGTGGAGTTAATTATGCACAATAATTAACATATATTAACATTCCCCCTCTACTTAAAAAAAAATTCTACTTGGTATAAATAAGATGTGTCCAAAAATTAACTTGTATAGATCTGCACTATCCTGTTTAGTATGTTCTTAACAGTTTCTTTTTCACTGTTCATTTATAAGTCTCTTTGGTGGGTTCCTTATTCGGAATGGGTACCTCCGTGGTGTTGGAGTGGGGCAATGCGTAGGTCCCGACTCCTTCAGTTCTGGCATTTTATGGTTGTCTCATGCTTCAGATGGTATTATCTAAACTGGCTTAGCACTTACAAGCTTGGCATCTTCATGATCAACAGGGTATTGTACAGACAGGCTGGGGTTGATGGGGGTGGAGGGAGGTGGAAGCAAATCTTGCCTTGTTATCATAGCCTCATCTTGATTTGGAGTTTGCAAGCCATTTCCAGCTCTTAACAGGTGGTCAACATGACAGTAACTAGTATTCGTCCCTAGACTTACAAGATATGTAAGTGGTCCCTTACGTGCTACAATAACTCCAACTAGATGTTTTAACTTCCCTCCCCGAAATTTGAAACAATAACCTTATCTCCCTTAGAAAATTCCCTTAGCCTAGTACCCTTTTTGTCATGCGCTTCGCGTTGCTTTTCTTGTTTCTTTCTTACCTTGACATTTACATCTGGCTTCTAGGTACATGCTTAAACAATAACTCATTAGGTGTGCAACCTGTGGTTGTATGTGGTGTAACCCGATAAGAAAACAAGAAATTGTCCAGACGATGCTGTATGGGAACCTTAACATTACAACCAAACTCATCATTTACCAGATATTTCTTCAAAATACCCTTAACAATTTGAACACTTCTCTCTGCAGCCCCATTAGACTGTGGATGATATTTTGGTACCGGAGAGTGCTTGATTCCATTCTTTGACAAGAAAACTTAAACTCATCTGAAACAAACTGTCGACCATTGTCCGACACTAATTCCACAGGCACCCAATAAGTAGCAAACCAACTTCTCAGCACACCGATGGTCTTACTACTAGTGGTTGTTGTCATGAGCTCTACACAGAGCCACTTACTATAAGCATCGACCAAAATCAGAAAATTCTTCCTGTCTAGCTCACAAAAATCCACTTGGACTCGTTGCCATGGTTTCTCTGTCCTTGGCCACGGTTTGAAAGGTGAATGTGGTGCCATATTTTGTCTAGCTGCACACACCTCACATGCTGATGCAATCTTCTCAAAGTCTGCATCCAGGATACCAAAAATAGCTTCGAGCTACAGATTTCAAGCGGACAATGCATGCATGTTCTTGGTGCAACTCCTTTACTAACCTTTCCCTGTAACAGGGTGGAATGACAACTCTTAACCCCCAGAGTATATATCCTTGATCTACAGTAAACTCTCTTCTCCTTGTGAAGTACTCTCTCAGACTCTTATCTGTGTTATATTTAGGCCAACCATTAATTATGTAGTTCAGAACTTTGCTCATCACTGGATCCTTCAGTGTCTCTGCACGGATGTCCTGTGCACTTACTGGAAGATCATCAGTGTAAGTGAAATAATTGATGGGTAACTCAGTTGCTAGATTTTGCTTACTCCCACTGGGAATCTAGACAACACATCAGCATTGGCATGATCTGCTGACTTCCGGTATTTGATGTAGTAATGGTGAGACATCAAGATAAGTGCCCATCGCAGAAGTCTTGCCGCAGCAGGAGAGGGTATCCCCTTCTTTGGTTCAAAAATTACTGTAAGAGCCTCATGGTCTGTAAAAAGAGTAAATTTCCTACCATACAGAAACTTATTAAACTTAGTAACCCCAAATATTATTGAAAGAGCCTCCCGCTCAACTTGTGAATAGTTTTTCTCAGCACCTGTTAAAGTGCGGGATGCATAAGCCACTGGCCTTTCCACACCATCTACTATGTGTGGCAGCACTGCCCCTACTCCATATGGAGAGGCATCACAGGCTAGAATTACGGGTTTCGTGGGTCATAGTGTACAAGTACTTGGTCACTGGTCAAAATACTCTTAATGTCCTTAATAGCCTGTTCACACTGTGGTGTCCATTCCCACTCCACATCATCATGCAGCAAATAATAGAGTGGAACAAACCTGGTTGACATGTTGGGGATAAATCTGCAGTAATATGTTACAATGCCAATGAAAGTTCTCAACTCACTCACACTTTCTGGTGTCTCGGCATTGAGTATGGCTTCAAATTTTCTCTTGAGTAGGGTGAATACCCTGTACATCGATTTTGTGACCAAGATAAGTGACACTACTCATCATGAAAAAGCATTTTGACTGTTTTGCTTTGATCCCATGGTTCTCCAGGCGTGTAAGTACCTCTTCCAGGATTTTGAGATGTTCATCTATATCGTTTGAACTAATTACAATGTCGTCTAGAAAACAAACTACACCTTGTATTCCATTAAGCATCTCATCCATGACCCTCTGGAACAAGGAAGGAGCTACCGAAACTCCAAAAGGGAGCCCTTGGTACTGGTACAGACCCTTATGTCTGTTTACGGTCAACAATTTCTTACTGGCCTCTGACAACTCTAACTGTAAATAAGCACTGGATAAATCAATTTTACTAAATATCTTACCTCCAGCTAGCGTAGCAAACAAATCCTCCGTCGTTGGTAAAGGATAAGTATCTGATTCAATGACATTATTAACTGTCACTCTGTAGTCTCCACATAAGCGCACAGTAGAATCTGCCTTAGGTACAATAACTAGGGGCGAGGCCCACTCACTATTAGCTACGCGCTTTATGATTCCAGCTGCTTCCAAACGATTCCATTCCTTTTCAACCGCCTCCAGTTGGGCATAAGGTACTGGCCGCGCCTTAAAAAATTTGGGCTGGCTATCAGACTTGATACTAATATTAGCCATGTGACCCTTAATCTTATCATCCTGGCTAACTGGCATGAAAACTTTCTTATGTTTTTCCAAAATATCTTTAGTATTAGGTTCTTCAGATGAAACCTGGAACATTTCTTTCCAGTTAAGCTTAATATACTTTAACCAATTACGCCCAAGTAAAGCTACATTACTGCCCCCTACAACAACTAGCGGTAACTTATATTTATTTCCTTTGTAATCTACATTAACATCTGCACAACCCAGAACAGGGATGGAACTATTGCAATAACTCTTAAGTTTAGCATCGGTTTTATTAAGAGTAACATGTACTAATGTTTTCTTAAACTGGGCATCTCAAATAACTGTGACTGAAGCTGCTGTATCTCCCACAAAAACGATGCTTTTACCCTCTACTTTAAGTTCAGCCTTAATTTCGGCAACTTCATGAGCATCTACTTTAGATGCACTTCCTTTATCGGTTTGATTATTATTTGTAGCATACAATGAGCCTAAATTAACAGTTTCAATATACTTACAATAATCATTACTTCCCTCATTGTCCACCATGTGAGTTCCTCCGGGAGAGTTTTTGTTTTTTCCACCACGCCACCTGTCACACCCCCTTCCCTGCCCTTGCGATTTTTCAAACAGGTTTTTCTTCCCCTTTGAACAAGAAGGATCACAAGCTCGCTGCAAATGTCCAATCTTTGAACAATTGTTGCAACGGTACTTGATAAGCGGGCAGCTTTGCGGGTGATGAGATGCCAGGCATCGATAGCACTTTGTTGTTCCTTGTGGTGATTTCTTTGGCTTTCCCGAAGTTAACTTATTCACTTGCGTCTGAACAGCTTCACTCTGTAATTGCTTGAAATCTTACTGAGACATTTCCCAGTCTTGAGCCATTTGACATGCTGTTTTTCAAGTTAGATCGTTTCCCCACAGGCAACCCAAGCTTAGTATTAGTTCATCGATTGAATCGCCTTTAAAATTATAGTGGTTTGTATGGAGTATGAAATAAATAACGCTTTCGTAATTATTATACTTCTATTTTGAGGAAAAGTCAGAAATAAAGCTTGTTTACCTCAATTGTTGTCTGCTTTTGTCTCGTTTGTACGTTTAAGGACCATTAGAAGTCAGTTAGGGTTGATTAGAAAATCGTTGGTTCTCCAGGTAAGAAAGAGAGAAAGGCTGGTGGGTCCAGATGATGATACATCACACAAAATGCTCGATAAATTCTCTCCAAAATGGCAGATCGCCACCAAATCACGCTTGCCCATAGATTAATAAATACTCTAACCGGAAACACACGGTGACACATGCTGGTGCTTCGGCTTTTGTCTAGCAAATTTGGGGTCGGTCCAAGATATGTCACAAGTAAAATCATTTATATTTTAGCCTGTCAAAGTGTCATAATGATAAATAATATCATAATAAACTTTATTTACAGTGTCAAAATATAAGGGGACACATATTAATATAAGATCTAATACAAAAATAGAAAAATAATAAGGTAAAAATGTCATGTTGAACATAGGATACAACCCTTGTAGTCTTATATATAACTTTCGTAATTAAGAATAAACAGACTTCAAAACTTTGCCAGGAAGTTTCAAGAATACAAATGCTAGAAATAGTAGAAAACTTCCAAAAATAATGAATATTAATTAATTCAGTTATAATACAATTATCGAAACATATTGTCGGTTAGGACAAACAATTTCAAAACATGAAAATAAAAACATGCGGGTTTTCTTTTGCCTTGCTGTTATCTTCCCACCTTTGCAAAATATACATTAACCGCTGGTTCTAGCCGATGAGAGAACCTGAAATTGTATTCGTGATTACAAACTGCCTGTTCAATTTGGTTTCTATAATATCGCTTTCGAATCGACTTTCAAATAACACACAATTTATTTTTTGTTTCTGTGTAGCTACTTAAAAGGTTTTTCGGCTTCATTAACAAGAACCCAATAGATAATTGAAAATAGTCAATCACTGGCAATATAAACAAGAAAATAATTAACTTGAAAAGCTATTTCTACACCTTCATGTCGGAACAGATTATTTATACAGTTTAAAAGAAGTTAGAAACGTTGACAGTAGGATAAGTACAACAATAACCGTGTTTTACTATGTTATTAAGTTTCGCTGAAGAAAGATTTGAAGTTGAAAGTAAATCGCAATAATTTTCGCGTACGTCGAGGTTTCTTCGAGTTGTACTCACAACTGAAGAACTGGAAATGTTGTGGAACTTTGGTAATTTTTTTTAAACAGTTCCAGTTTTTCTACAAATTGCATTCCTTGCTTCTTGTCTAAAGTCAGGCATTCGCAAAGTATAAACAACTGGATTAGCAAAATAATTTGCGTAATGTAGAAATTTTAGGAAAAAAATTACATTATAAGAAAAATTCCGAACATATTTACTTGGAATAGCGTTCAGTATTAGGAACGATAGCCAGGTTAGAAAGAAAATTATTGTCACAAGTAGCAAAGGTCGGGTAAAGACTTTTTCTATGACCTCGTGTTGCTGAACAACGCATTGTGTACTCACAATAGAATGGTTCCTCATTTTCAAGCACACACCAACGTAACAAAGGCTTGTCATAACTACTGGTATTACTAGCGTTGTACAGGTGAACACCAGGTGCATTGATGGTCCAAACTGTGATAGTATTTCCAAGAGGCTAAGAAGATTAATCAGTCCCACTATACTTGCTCCAATCCACGTCAACATAATGCCTAACATGTAATATTTTTTGCGTAGCACCCGATATTTCATCGGCCGCATTACCGCAAAGAGTCTTTCAATGGCAATAGCTGTTATTGAAAAGAGCGATCCAAGACCGGCCAAAACGTCCACAAATCTGAACACAAACTTGACTTCTTGAACACGTTTTTCGCCTTTCAAAACGTAGATGTAAATCGGAATAGCAACAATACTTACTATGAGGTCACTCGTGGCTAAATTAATGATGAAGTAATGGGCCGCTTTTCGTTTCAGTTTTTTACTGAATAAAATAGCAATCGCCACTGTGTTACTACAGCTAGTAGCCCAAATGCTATACACCAAAATGTCAAGCCGTGTCGTTGCATTGTAGCCGTCATGTTTAGCGTAAGGTTGTTTTCCTCTAACATTTAAAAAATAAAACAAGTTTCAGTGGATGAATGTGAGGTATTAAATTTTCGCGTGTAACTTGAAATTTGCACCACTTCGGACCAGAATCCTTTGTTAATCTCATCTGGCTTTTAGCGATAGATTTTTTATTTACAAACTAAAAAAAACATGACAGACTGGATATATTATAAGATTGAAGAATCTTTGTTAAAGCTTTTTGCGTGGCCATGCACTGACAGTGAGGTCATGTAAAAATTATTACAGTAAACCAAAAATTTTGTCGGAAACATATAGCTCATAATATATTTCAGTTATTTAGGCGTTCCATGTTGATTTAGAATGGTTTGACTTGAACTATGTATAAATATACAAAGCAATTGCAATATAAAACTCAGTTAAATCACTGAAAGCATGCAATCTGTGGAGATACTGTGGGCATTCGAAACCAAATGCTTTTGATTAATAAGGACTCCTACACTAAACATATCGAAGGCGGGGACAATTAAAGTTGACGCCTACAATGGCCAATACCGAAAGGCTAGCTAAATACTTTACGGGCCTAGTGACCCATGGAGCCGGCGCTTATCTCTGGTTTCTGTAGTGTTAAGCGGATGAGAGTCTTTGACTACCCCTGGACGGGACACTAATCCATCGCATGTTAGCTCCAGAAGGATGAAAAGCTGAGTTAGCTTAGACGGAGAAGAAGGTCAAACAAGTATTCGAATCTCGGCAAAGCCGAGGATCGAACTGGGGACCTTGTGGTTGGAAGGCAGAGATCTTACCAACTGTGCCAACCACGCCCGCCCAAAAGGAGCTATGGGTAAATCTCTTGGGGGGAAGCTCGGAACCAATTTAAAAAGAATGTAAAAGGTGTGGAAACCATCAAGGGCCAGGCAGTGATATTTGTCAAAGGTAGTGGAAAAGAGAAGGTGCATTGTGATTTACTATAAAATTGTCACCGCTTCGAAGTATTTCATAAATGTTTTATGACAAAAACACCGCGATGCACGCAATTAGGGAATTGTGGAAGGGAAGTCTAAAAGTATACTTTATCTAAACTGAAAAACTTTCAGGTTTCAACGGGATTTCGAACCGGTCTTTGCAGCGCTCTATAAACCGACTAAGTGATGAAGCCGCAGCTGGGAGAGCAGTTCATGGGTTCATCAATGCCACTATACAGCAAGGTGTACAACGATTGGGAATGAGTTTGTACCATGGTGTAAACAATGACTTTTTGAATGATACTGATATTTAAATTCAAGCATGTTTTCTTAAAAACACGTAAGCAAGAAAGTTGACAAATACGTATTCTTTGAGGATGATTATTAGCCAGTTACTAGTTGAGGTGTTTGGTTCAGTTATAACTTCTTTTATTCCTCTTACTACTTTGGCAAAGTAATCGACATCTGGGAGATTAACTATAGAAGTGCTGCTTTGCACAGTGTAGTTTTTATTATATTATAGCTGGCAAATTCGTGCACCCCTTTGTATGACGTGGCGTGCGTCCAAACCTGAACATGTGCACGGGCGTGCAACTTTGAAAAAATGATTAAGCAAGCAAGTTTGTGCGCTCACGGGATGACAGTTGTCGGTTTCTGTGTCAATCGAGTTGAATTTAATGCATGTACATTTTATCAAAGCAGTTTTACAAATAGATAAGTTTTACACAGCAGTTTTGTAAGTAGAGGTTGCACACGTCTAATAACGTTTTTTGAGAAGGTTATTTCGATTGTAATTCCCATATCAAGATTGGTCGTAT
>JANCMA020313231.1:0-11959 GCA_024336925.2 Zoanthus solanderi | reverse complement strand
CTCCATCCCTCCCTCCATCCACCCATCCATCCATCCATATATAACACTTGCAATCAAAGGAAAATAGTTATTTTTTATGATTAAATGAATTTTATTGCAATCTATGTCGAAACAGCGAAAAACATGTCACCTTGACAATCATGTTTATAAATAGCGCCACGCTGAGGAGTTGTAGTTCCCTGTGGGCATTGTCTACAGGTTGTCTGAGCAGATTCGTTCTGGAACTGACCCTCCGGACAAGAAACACATGTTTCAAGCCCTGTAGTAGAGAACGACCCGGGGCTACATGGACCTAGTGTACAATTATAAGGATAAATTAGTTATTTGAAATTATATATGGTCCTGAACTGAAACTGATATGCGTATCTGTCAGAGTTAAGGTTACAAGCACAAAAGTAGGAAATGGATGATTGAAAGAAAGATTTTCCCTGCCTCAATCAACGTCAAGTAATTGCTATCTACAAGTGACTCTTAAAATATTTTAGGGGATTGAACCAGTTTATTTGAAACGTTAAAAATTAAACGACAGACGAAAGCGCTCGTTATACCTTAATAAACAGGAAACTTCGGTCTAAAAGAAAATAATATTTCTTTTTTTCATAAATATAAACTTAGAGTACAACTTTACTTTAAATATATATTTTAGTTAGAAAACTAATGAATGTCGGAAAAGCCTCGATGTACTGTCGATGAAATTAAAACGGGATACACGCCTACCGTAAGTCGGCATTATGGAGCATAAAACTTAATAGTTGTGTAAAACAGCCAAAAAAATATAGTTGTGGTAATGGGTGATATACCATCTTACCTTCTCTATATTCACTAGTATTAATAAAATTTTTAAAAATATTTTGTGGAATTATCTTGCTGAATCCTTTTGCTGCCATTTCGAATCTTGCACGCCCTAAATACTGCTTCTGGATGGGTCAAACCAAGTTAAACCTACAATAACTTGTCTGATTCAGCAATATTACGGTTGCCGATAATGTAACGAATGGTCAAACCAAGTTAAACCTACAATAATTTGTCTGATTCAGCTATATACAGGTGCCGATAATTTATCGACCGAACTAATTGGATTATTCAAATGTAACGTGCACAATCTTTTGCAGTGACAGAAGTTGTGGTCGGGAACTACCACACACAAGTCGAATTTCTGTCTGCGATTTAAAAAAAAGATCGTGAGCGTAAGGTATTAACAAACAATTTTCCCATGTGTATATATTGCGGGATTATAATACTAAGCTAACCTAAATCCTTCAACAGCCAAGTGTCATATGGAGCCTGCACAAAATCCGGTATCTGTAGTGTTAAGCAGATGAGAGTCTTCGACTCTCCCCGCAAAGGACACTAATCCATTGCAGGTTAGCTCCCAGCAGATGCTGTTACTCATTTACCTACCCTGGAAGGATGGAAAGCTCAGTTAGTTTAGGTAGAAAAGAAGGTCGCACAGATATTTAAATTTCGTCAGAGCCAGGGATCGAACTGGTAACCGGCTTGTGGTCGGAAGGCAGAGATCTTACCAACGGCGCCAACCGCGCCCGCCGCTTATATAATAACGATACAAGTCAAACAACTTACTTAAGCAGTATGACTCATTCTTTGCCCCAGTCTTGTGAGTTGTTTTATTTAGTGGACATTTTGTGCATGATAATTGTGCTTCTATGTTGTTAAAGGACCCTTTTGGACATGGAATGCAGTCCGCAGGTGTCGCTTGGTCTGGAGGATGTTGAATTTGATAGGTTCCAACTGGGCAATCAACTGTGAAAAAAAAAAAAAGAAAAATAATAGTAATCAGCGCAGGTACTGTGTATTTGTTTTGTTACTACTGGTCCTTAGGTTCACAAATGTCTTTAGTCTAAGAGCTACGAAAATGAAATTCTGGCCAATCCTGTTAGGCATAATCGTATTACAATCCTATTCTAAACTTTGTTTAACGTCTAGTCAGCTTTGTGAAAATCTTCTGCATTGAGAATTCTTTTTTACTGCAATTACTTTTCTTTGAAGCATAAAGAGCAAATATTTTCTAAATTTTTTTATTATTTTGTTTTATTTTTGCAACAGATACGGAGGACTGTTTCTTAAAGCCCAAGATTCCTAGTGCGGGACTTAAGTTACTCTTAGGGAAGAATGTATTCTGAAACAAAAATAGGTGTTAAATGTTCTATTTTCAAGATGCATGAGGCTGCTGTGGCAAAAAGGGGCAAAAGCAGTTGATATAAAAACTTTTTAAAGATTGTTTCCGTCCTCTTCTCACAATTAATAATGACCGCTTCTACTCTGGTACTGAGATAACCGCCAGTGTTAAAGTCACGATTAAACTGGGTCTTCTCTCTGCAACATTAAGAATGTCAGGGAAAAACGTTTCTTGCATGATATGAATTTAGCCTTTATTTGATTGTTTATTAGTATTGTAACTACTTTGTGAATCCTTTTTGTATTTTACGGCTAATTGTCCCGTTCCACAATCCAACAATTTTGCTGAGCTTAAAAAGTGAAAAATGAAATGAATAAGGTACCGTTTAGTCACAATGAATCTACTCCAAAACTTTTTCCTCGATGCATGTGCCTTTAAATGTAAATACAGGTTAGACCTCAGGAGCAGAATAATCTGTTCACTGTGAAGGGTACCCACTTGCCATTTTGACAGGGGATTGGAGTGCATGCACATAACTAGACTGCAGGGGCAAGAGGGCGGACGCCGGAAGAAGCAAATGAAAACATTGCATTTTTGAACGTAAAAAAATGTGATTTTCAACGCTAAAATTGCTTATACATAGTCGCCAATCTTTTGGCGCACGATTCATTTGGTAAAAATAAGTTCTCGCCCACAAGTATGTAAGATCAAAGTGCATGAAAAGTCAGAGTGTAAATCGGACGGAATGACTGAATCTATTCCAAAATCATCCAACACCTAATACTTTTTGCGAATAATACATTTCAGTAAGAATAATAGTGCATATGATGTCTCGCTTCGCTCTACAGCAAAAATACGGTTTTAAAAACATTTAAAACAATACTAGAAGTAATCATAGATCAATGTAGTGAGTTCAATTTTGAATAGCTCGTAAGAAGTGAACGTTTCAACTGCAATACAAAAACTTTAATTCTGCTATTTGTAGAAGAATTTTCACGATTTCAAAACCAAAAATTTCTTATGGTAAAGACTTACAATAAGTGGTCATGTCTGTAAGTGTATTCTTATACAAAGATAGCTGGGGCTGCCAGTGTATGAAAAAGCTTCATTGTCCCAAGTTCGATTCTTGCTATGAACACTCGATCGATCTATTTTTGATCACTAATAATCTTCCTTCGAAAAAGATATTAGTCTCTTCTTTTTTTTGTTCACCTCTATTACTCACTTTATGGAAGTATAACAGATAATAAAGATATTATAACAAAAAAGAGAAATATTAGATATTTTTTAAATTTTCATTTACAATGATGCCTTGTTTTTCGCTCACAAAATTAAATATTTTCCAAACAAAGAAAGACATGTTTTCTTATTTTTCACCTTTAGTACTTACTTCTTGAATATCTAAAGACAATAAACATAGGAAGACAAAATTTATTTAGATATTTTCATTTTGATCACGCTAAATTGCCACCCTAACCAGATAACAAGTTTTTTACAGTGATTTTGTCTGCGAGCAAAGTGCTAGGCGCGAGTGGCTGATCTTTCAACGTAAGATTGACTGCTATAATTCATCTTCGCTCGGAGTCGAAGCAAGGACCGATAGACAATATCTTGATCTAAATTTGCCATCGAGTCCAGTAAAATTTTGTCAGCTCTTCAGTTGGATTCGCTGACAGTCCAAGCAAAGAAATCTTGATCAAAATGTCACCATCGAGTGCAGTATATTTTGCTGTCAAGCCGACTTAGTTGTCAATCACCACGGTTGCATGAAGTCGAGGCATTTACCGGCCGGCCGGTAATGCTACAGAATAGAATCTTCCCTGAGCCAGCGAGCAACGGCAAGATTAGTATGCGTTCTCCTTCTTCAAACGCAATAGTGCAATTAAGCAAGATTTCGCTTTGAACAAAACTGTTATGTAAATCACAGAGAATTTTCGGTATACAATGCTGTTCAACAGAGAATAAGAAGCCAATACAATACAATGGAGTAAGAATTTTGGGTAACGTAGTGAAGGTGCTTTGATATACTTCAACGGTCGAACGATGCTTGGGAACAAGTACAAAAGTCAACCCCGCCGGGAGGTACTAATCACAAAACTATGCAGAACTATTGTACATCCACAACCAATTACCTAGTGGCGGGATTGACTTTTGTACTTGTTCCCAGGCATCTCGGCTGAACAGCTTGTTGAAGTGTACCAAGACAGCTAGCGTCACCAAGACTTCAAAATGTCGATTTTGGAAGCATTTTTCTGGGCGTCAAAGAAGCTCAATGCTGAGAAATGGCAGCTAGTTCGCTTAAATAATCATTTCTGTAGTTGTAAGTTATTCTTGATGGCCTTGCCAAGGCACATAGCGTTGTGATTCATATTTTTTACGTAAAAATCATAGGGATTTGAAGGCGACTGAAGCACCTTTTTTTCTTAATACAGGAAACGTAAAAAATATCTGTAGAGGTTGTCAAGAGTTACAGTAAGACAAACAGTAAGTAAAAGTCGATTTCGTTTTAAATTTATTCTGAAAATCGACTGAGTTGACAGTGTCCCATACATTCTCTTATAACTTTCCTACACAAATAGTTAGGCTGGGTTATCTCTGGTCAACTCCTTAACCTTATTAAGTCTGGATTCTTTGAACCAAAATAATCAACAGGTATTTTTACTTACCACACTTTGAACCACTTTTCAAGAACTGACCGAATTCACAGCGAAATTCTGGCTCTTTTTCTTCTACCATGACATCTGTTATTTGACCATCGTTCAACTCTTTGGAAACGTTTTCCATAGTCTGTTTTATTTCGAGTACTCCGGGTAAGCTTTTCTTCAGCTGTTGTGATTCAAATTGATTCACCTTTGCGCTATCTTCATTCAAAGTAGCGATAAAATAGAACTCTATAATGATGGGGAAAGTTCCGATGTCTCTCTTTTTCCTGTTTCCATTTCCTGCCAATATTGTCAAGTTCATTTTTCCACACCTTACGATGACATTTTCTACCTTACAAAGTTTGTTTCCGGTACAGCCACCTCCAAACCTTCCGTATAAACGTTTGCTGAATATTTCAATAAATTTCTTCTTTATTTCTGTCTGTACCGTCTCGTTTTTACAATCTCCCTTGTAATATTGTGCAGTTTTTATACCAACTCGAGCTACTTTTGGATTGTAAACTTCTACAAGAAAAAAGTAAATATAAGTTACTGTATTGTATCGAAAGAAATTAGATCATTGTTGTGTCAGTGCTTGTTTATCTTTTGGCGCCACGCTTGCGCAGAGGACTGGCACTTGGCAGAAGCCCGCCATTGAAGTTACACTTGAAGTTAGAGTATACATACGTTTGCAATTCAAGTCTATTTTGCTTGTCTCATTGTTTTCCCGAGTACTCGACAAATTGGCGACGAGGATCAAAATTTTAAAGCTTTCGAGAGGGCAATCACGGCACAAAGTTTCCAAGTTGGGAAAATTGAGCCTTTTGAATGCAACGATTTTAAAGATTGCAGCGAGCGACTCGAGTCATGTTTCATTGCATTACCTTTGTTTACCTAATCTGCGTGATCTGACCTATGTTTACCTGATCTGCCCTCGGAAAAAAACTTATGAACAAATTAATGAAATATTTTAATACTTCTTTATTTTGGACAAATTAAAGAAATATTTTAATACTACTTTAATTTGGACAAATTAAAGAAATATTTTAATACTTCTTTAATTTGGACTTTGGACTTGTAATAACTGCTTAAAAGCAGTTATTACAAGCCCAAAGTCCTTGAGGTAGCGGAGTCATATCGTTTTCATCAGTCAGTTCAAGATGTCAATGAAAGTGTCATTGAGTACGCTAACAGATTAAAACGTTTAGCCGTACATTGCAATTTTAGCCTTTTTTGGCAAGGGCTTTGAGAGATCGGTTTGTAGGGGGAGTAAGAAACCAATATACAAAGAAAAAATTATTGTCTTAGGATAAAACATTTGAACAAGCACTGAAAGTACTAGAAGCAGATGAATTAGCTGAGAAAGAATCCAAACAACTCCATCCTCAAACTGAACCCTCACACCCTATCTCTCAACCCGTACATGCTGTATACAATAGCAAAAATTCTAAATTAAGTACTACCGCCAAAGATTTAGGGGGAAGAAAGTGTTTTAGATGTGAATCTGCCCAACACCTTGCTGATAAATGTAGTCATGTAAACTCTACTTGTAATTCCTGCCATAAAAAGGGCATTTCGCTAAAGTGTGTTTTAAGAAAAGAAAAGATAGCGCCTCAACTGTTACATCACTCCGTGTTACTAGTTTGCCTCCTATTCACAACACAGCACCAGTCACAACAGATGACTTAGCTTCACCCCTTACTGTCTACATGCAAAGTATAAAATAAAAAATTCATGACAGTAACTCTGCGCTGTACAAACTTGTTGTCTATTTTGACGGTAAAAAGGTCAACATAGAAATTGACACTGGCAGTGCTGTGACTTTGTTAAGTATAAATGATTTCAAGGAATTAGGGGAAACTACCAGTATACCCTAAAACCTCCTACAGTTGTTCTTAAAGGTTATACTGGAGATGTAATCAAATGTTCTGGAGAGAAAAAGATGGCAGTACAAGTAGGAGAGCAAAAGCGTAACCTTATTGTTAGAATTGTTGAGGATCCGTCTTTATTAGGGCATGACATGATGTCGATGGCACAGCATCTTTAGTGTTGCATCGCACACTTCAAATGACATAATCAATCAATATCCTGAGCTGTTTGATAATTATTCATTAGGCAAGTTAAATGATGTTCAGGTTTCGTTAAAAGTGAAGAATGACAATCCTGTATTTTTAAAACCAAGAGAGGTACCTTTTGCAATTCGTGACAAATATGAAAAAGCATTAGCCAAACTAAAAGCAGAAAAAGTCCTTGAATAAGTTGATTATTCTGTCTGGACTTCACCTACCGTCCCAGTGATTAAGCCCGATGGAAGGTTAAGGATTTGTGGTGATTACTCTGTTACAATAAATAAGGTTGCTATTTTGGAACAGTATCCAGTGCCCTCTCTTGAACAGCTTTTAGGTAAGATGTCTGGGGGAAGTAAGTTTACCAATCTTGACCTATCTCAGGCATACCGAGAGCAGGAAGTACACCACAATAAATACTCACAAGGGACTATATCAATATCGGCGTCTGACCTATGGCATAAACAGCGCGGTATCCATTTTTCAGCGCACTATTGAAGATGTATTGAGCGACCTCCTTGAGGGCTATGTTTACATCGATGACGCATTGATTATGGACGAGAATGAAGAAGTTTACTTGCAGAGTACATAGAGTACTACAACGGCTTTAAGTGTGTGGCCTTAGGTTGAAGCGTGAAAAATTTCATTTCATGTTGAATGAGATTGTTTACCTCGGATTTTCCATTACTGCTGACGGTGTCTCGCCAACCCAAGAAAGAGTTCAGGCGATACAGGATACTAGTCCACCTACATGTGTGTCAGAACTACAGTCCCGAATGAGACTGACTATGCTTCGTCATAAGCCATGTAAACAAGAAGTTAAAGTGTTTCAAGACAACCTTGATAACCAACCCCGATACTCATTAAACCAGTAAACCAGGCAGTTTAGCGCGTAACTTTGGAAAGGGAGGGCGATGGGTACCTTGTAATATTGTTCACATAATTATTCCCAGGAATTTTAATGTACAAGTAGGAGATGTTGTGTGGAAACGTCACGAAGAACAATTACGCCCTAGATTTATACCATCAACTCGATGCACTGAATCAATTCAAGATCCTGCACTTGATAGTTTTACTTCTTCAGCTTGGCCGAACGAAAGCCCGCATTCTAGGTGGGAGCCTGATGTACCGATCTCAATTGGTTCGTCTCTTGAAGTTGATAAAAATGGGACTAGCTTTGACTCAGACAACCCTGCAACCAAAGTTGGTCCCCATGTTTCTAACTATGCAAATGATAGCAATGATGTGCAAGCCTCTATCCCTTCAGTCGCCGACACTCCTATACGAAGGTATCCAGTAAGTGACAGGAAACCGCCTCATGGTTTTACTGAACATTACGGAAGTAGTATTAGTTCAAAGAACATGTTTCCTATGCTTAGATTTAATGTTATTTCTCGTTAGGGAAGGGGAAGGGGAGCACTGTTTCATTGTTTTCCCGAGTACTCGACAATCATGATTTAAGTATATATATTTTTTGCGATGTACCTAAATAACGGCAATTTCCCCTAACGTTTAAATGAAGGAAAAGCAGAAAAGCAACCCCTCATCCAACAGTGCGTTGTATATAAATCTGCATGTGACCTGTGTGATGCAGGTTATGTCAGCTATACGTGCCAACACCATCAATGCATTGAAGAACATAAAAACTCAGAGATCGGCAAGCACGTCGCAGGACATGGAATTGACAGATATGATATTTCCAAATATTTAAAAATTTTGAAAAATGTCAAAACAAACTGGACTGCCTCATTTATGAAATGCTTTTTATCAATGGATAAAACCATCCTTGAACAAACAATGCGATTCTAATCGTGCTAAACTTTTCACTTAGATTTTATTTCATTGATTATTTATCCCAGTTTTGTTTTCAATCTTTTTTTCTAAATATTCTCATTGTTTTATTGTTTTAAACCTTTGTTTATATTTCTGACATTAGGTCTTATTGTTTCATTGTTTAGTATATGTCAGCATTTTTTAACCACCTAGTAATTATTCCGTTTTTTCGTATTCTTACTCCATTTGAAAATAACCTTGGTGAGGTCGAAACGTTGTGCCTTTTTATCGTGCATTTTATAACTAAAAGCAGAAGGTCAACTTAAATTCATTTTTCATGAAGTTATATAATATATAGACGCTGTGAAAATTAAGATTCCATACTTGTAGGCAAAAATTTTGAGAACCGACGGTGCTTTTAATAATTTCCTTAACTCTAAAATTTCTCAGAAGAAAAAAAAAGTATAGAACCGTAGGCAGCTTTTCTGTTTCCTTTATAAAGGAACCGATCCAGCCAGAAACGAGTCAAAAGGGAGATTTTTAATTGTACGTTATTAATTAAACTACAAATTCTCTTTAACATGCTTTGCCACTCACAATTTTGCCTCTTGAGCTTGTCTACAATTTTTTGTAATAAAAACGTTTTACTTTGGATTTATTAATTTTGAAAGAGATGACCATATTACACGTTCTTTGCAAACATTATTTGCAAACAAATATTACTCGCTGACACTCATATTACTTTCCAATCTCTTTTGAATTCATATTCCTTGCAAATACTCGTAATATCTACGAACACTCAGTTAAACTAGAGCAATTTGATTTTAACTGGCGGTGTCATTTGGATTTTGTCCTGCAGCCGCATTGCAAACTGACCAATCCAAGGTTAACCGCGCCATATTGCAAAGGATGCAACTAAACTGGGACGAAAGGGCGGCCAGGCATATGGCGGGCTCACAACAATTGATTCTCGATCCCTTATTACTGCAAGTTTTTCCAGTTTTGCCAATTTTATCGCTTTTTGACTTATATTGTAAATATATTCTTAAGATAGTATACATCATTTTCAAGCATCTTTTGACTGGTATCTGATGTCGAGATAGGCAAAAGGCGACTTGAAGAAAACAACCCGGTCGATCAGTTTCAAGATGAATCGGTTTTGTTGTAGTTTTAGCTATCAAATTTGTAGTTAACCCATTGTTTTATCTGAATTACTTACTTGAGCAATCTGGCCAAGGAGTTGAGCCAGGTGGGGACCATTTTCCTGATCCTCCACATACGTACAGAGGTTCTGGTTTTTTGGAAAATTCAAATCGTTCGTCACAGTGGACGGTGCAGAATTTCCCCATCAACCACGTGTCGCAAGACTGCGCCCCGTTAATTGGCGGATCAAGGATAGGACAGTCATTCGCTTAGGCAAAAATAAAAACAAAAAATGATTTTGAAACAAACTTATATGTACATGACTTATATATTAACCAAATACATGTCTTTCTATGGGTATATATATTTTCAAAGGGTTAGAGACTGTTGCAGTTCGTATTTTGTTTATAAGCAGACACACTCGCTGGCTCTATAATGAACGAGAAAGTTTTGAGTTCATAGTGTGGCTAGCAACTGCATCACTTTGAAAACCAACCAAGAACTGAAACAGTTTCTAACTGGTTAACCCTTTTATGTTTAATCATTCACTGCTTTGCACATACGCGACACAAACATGACTTGAACTTGAAGCAAGATATTGAACTAAATGAGTTTAATTGTAATGGCATTGTTCAAATAGCGTATTAGAGAAATTCCAAAAATCTGCAAATAAATATTGCTTAAAATATATAATTTTCATAAACTTTAATACTACAGTAACTGCAAAATTTACTCGGCGAGAAACCTGTTTAACATAATTTGCAGTTTTAATGATATGAAAGCTTACTAAAACAGAAACAATCATTCCGTTGTCTTTTTGTATTCGTACTCTAATTTTTTTTAATAACATTGAGGCATTGTCGACATGTAATGCTAAATCATGTGATCAATTTTTTGACCAATCGTGCACGTGGACTTTGAACAGTTAAACGAAAGTCACAAGTTAATTTTAATTACATCATATCATTCTTTAATTCATTGTTTAAAGTAAAAGGTAGAAAACTAACATGCGTATAAGCATACAACTCTCCAGGAACAGAGAGTGTTTTAAAACAAAAATATCACTTCAAACAAATATGAATATTTATAGTGACAACATTCTTAAATTCCTATTCGTAGGATTGTGAAAAACACCATCTGTACTTCTTTCTGATGAAACTATAACTGAAAGTATTACAAAAATACATACGCTGAACAGATATTGTGAACGTGCAGGTAGCAGAGTTTCTTTCTCCATCAGTTGCTGTGTAAGTGATGACGTGTTTTCCCCAAGTCATATCACCAGGAGCTCTATTTTTTTCTGTGCGAAAATTTTCACTGTTGTCCGTAAACTTAGGTTCGGTCCAGCTGACGTTTGTCTTTTGCTTCTCGGTAATAATTCTTTCATCTTTCGGACAAAAATCAATTATGGGCGGCTCATTGTCTGCAAAACAACAGGTCTTATGAAGAGAAATTTAAAATATCGATATATGCATCTACCTACCCACCTACCTACTTTACCTGCCTATCTACCATTTGCAATCTACCTACCTACCTACCATTTGCTATCTACCTACCTACCTACCTACTTACCATATGCAATCTACCTACCTACCTACCATATGCAATCTACCTACCTACCCATCATATGCAATCTACCTACCTATCTACCTACTTACCATATGCAATCTAAATACCTACCTACCTACCATATGCAATCTACTTACCTACTTACCATATGCAATCTACCTACCTACCTACCATTGGCAATCTGCCTACCTTCCTACCTACCATTTGCAATCTACCTACCTACCTACCTACCATATGCAATCTTCCTACCTACCTACCTACCATATGCAATCTGCTTACCTACCTACCATATGCAATCTACCTACCTACCTATCATTTGCAATCTGCCTACCTACCTACCTACCATTTGCAATCTACCTACCTACCATTTGCAATCTACGTACCTACCTACCTACCTACCACATGCAATCTACTTACCTACCTACCATATGCAATCTACCTACCTACCTACCATATGCAATCTACCTACCTACCTACCATATGCAATCTACCTACCTACCTTCCTACCTACCTGCTAATTGCAATCTACCTACCTACCTACCTACCTACCATATGCAATCTACTTACCTACCTACCATATGCAATCTACCTACCTACCTACCATATGCAATCTACCTACCTACCTACCA
>JANCMA020313132.1:0-11960 GCA_024336925.2 Zoanthus solanderi | reverse complement strand
ATTTATATATGTTAAGCAAATTAATGACCGCTCGTGGCGGTAGCGATAGAACGTCCAAATCATGTGATCGATTTCGACCAATCGCGCACTTGGATTTCTTAAAGTGAACAAAGGTTGCTTGTTAAAATTAATGAAGATTAGGTTCTAAAATTTATCTTGTTTAATTTTTTTTTCTTTAAAAAAAAGTGATTGGAATTGAAATTTGGAACTTTTAGTTGGCAATGATTGGCCTTTAAGAGAGTCGGCATTACGAAGCGTTAAAGCTGTAATGCACACGACACGAAGATGGGCTGTGATGAAATTTCATCTCACTCTCACTCCGAGGGTTTTTCCTGGTTTACCTCCTCCAAAAATCGACTTCCAGCTTATTTCATCTGGTTGCGGTATTTACCCGGTGTTCATATATTCTACATACAGCGGCTGATATTTTGTATGTGGTGGTAAATGGATATTTCTGGACTGTTCTTCGATAGATATTTTCATGGCGCAGTGAAAATAAGTTCACTAAAAAACAAAGCAAAACTTCCAGATATATAGAAACTAAAACCTTTAACCAATCTCAAAAACAAAACCATTTAATTTTCACTTTTGTACAACTCAAAGGGGTTTTTTGAAAAACATATTACCTATTACGAGTAATTTTAACAGCTTAAAATTGTTTTTTAACATCATTTATCAAGCTCTATTTTGTGAAATCCGATGGTGTATGAATTTGATTAACGATTGATTGTGTTAAAGTTGATGTGATTGTAATGAAATAAATTCATTAACGGCGTAGAATGAAGTTTATTGCTATGTTTCATACTGACTGAGCTACGCAACACTTTGGGGAGCAAAACAAAACAAAACAAATAAATAACAGCAACAGGCAAACAATATTTTACGGCAAGTACGGACCAAGTCTAACTTCATCCTTTATATACCTATAGCCGAGAATATATATTTAATTGTAGTGTATAAACAATCAACTAATTTTGTCAAAGCAATTTTAGTTGATTAATAAGTATTTTAGTCCTTGTTGAATGTTTTTATGATCATCGTACGTTTTTGTTTAAATGTCATTTCCAGCGTTAGCCTTTTCGTTGAGCAACTGCTGCTCGACACGTCAGCGGTAACAGAACCAATCTTAGAGTCAACAAAATTGCTCGCTCTACTTTTCTGTTCTCCGAATCACTTTAATTGTTGTCTTAAAATACTATTCAACGAAGAGTCAGTTGCATAATGTCTTTCGCATCTTGAAAGTGATAACGATTATATAATAATAGAAAAAGGCGCCGTTCGGCTCTGACTTTAGTAATTAGCAGCTATTAAATCAGTATGAATCCCATAAACACAAGCGGATTAAAATGTTCAGCAGACCCTAAAGCTTGCGTTTGGCTTCTCTGTGAATTACAATGAATTTTTGTTTACTAGAAAACATAGAACATGTGTCTAGTTTAATGATGACAGTTTATCGTCGCATTTGTGAGACCCGCCAGAAAAAATTTAAAGACCTTAAATGAAGAGTTGTCTCACCACGGCAAGAATTCCGGAAATAGGGTAGCTGCGGGTATCCGACGTTATAAGAGGGTGGCCTTATTTTAAGATTTATTTTACCCAGCCCATAATGCCTTTGAAATTCTAGCTTGCGAACCATTTTCGTTTCGGTGCCAACCAAATAATGACTATAGATGTACAAATTCTGCAAGACTGAATAAAAACCTAGGTGTTAGACTTCTGCTCAAACAACAAACCAAGGCAGCAATTCCGATTTTAAAACTATTACTCTTTCTCCAGAAAACATTTTGCTGCCTTCAGGAACTGATCTGGGTTCCTAACAACTACTATCTGAAGACAAGCACCATGGCAGCTACTTAAATGACGTGCGAAATTACGAAAAATTTCCATAACCAAGTGTTTTGAAACACTTAGCAGAAATCCAAGATATTGGAAACTAAAACAAAATATTAGCTTTCTAGACTCGAGAGAAATTTCTTGTTATACTCTGTCTATGAGTTCAACCCAAGTGGTTTTTCTCCTCACGCCTCGTTCTTCGCTTCAGGAATCTCTCAGCAAAGTTATCCCTATGACTAAGAGAAGGCTCACCCGTTATGCAGAGTTCAATTTAGCGAGCATTAATAAAAAAAATTAATCGAATCAAAAGTTACGCACCCGCATTAATTGTTAAATCTAATGTTTGTAACGATTAGTTTTGCCAGAATACCGTTCTTATATTTCCTCTTTTTCATCATGATCCGCTTCTAGGTACAGAACTTCAGAGTAACTGAAAACTACTTATACTGATTGGAATTTATTACTAAGTATTCCTTGTTCTTTAAAAAGTATATACGCAATAAATTAAGTACATTGGTGGAAGGGAAGTCTGGAATAATTCAGAACTAAATCGTTTATGAAGAAACGTTTCTCAGCCACCGTTAGATCAACCTTTTCTCAGTTGTAATTTATAGCGGCGCAGGGAGGTTAAAGTTTTAAAAATTTCTTCCAGCAATGAAAAATTGAAATTGTTCAATTAATACGACTTTTTAGTTGGTAGATCTGAATTTTGAAGCAACAAGTTTTATTGTGTACAATATTGATAACGTTTTATAAGTACAATTAACAATTGTTCTAGTTGAATCGTGCAGGTGAGCGTTAGTGTTTATATAAAAAAGTTGTTTCTTTATAAAGAAACGTAAATTCAATACTTAGCTCGCTTAGAGTATATCTGTCTTTAATCCGGAGAATCTCTGAAAAACATATTTGATTACTTCATTTTGATACAGCGGCGTTCAGTTCGCAGGAAGTTTTATGATTCTTTCTCATTCCAGCTCTTAACAATTTAGTTTTTCAGCATGATTTCATGTTTACTCGGTCCGACTGAAGCAATTGTTGTTGTGTATAACATTGTAAACTGTGTTAGCACACACTCTGTGTGTTTAACAATTATGAAAATTTTCTCGGATAGGCGAGCCCAAGTGTTTACTTGAATAAAGTTGTCGCCCCTGTAAAAAAAAAAAATTAACCAACTAAGTTTTTCGCGTAAACAATTTGCATCGCGTTTTAAGGGAATTGGATTGCAGAACGTATTTGACTCAGGGTAGATCTGCCTTCAAGCATAGCCAACTCTGCTTTCATGTTAACAGATATCTGAACAGACATAACTAGAATGCTGCTGAAAAAACAGCAAAAAAGTTATACTGTCCATCAGCAGGATACCAAAATTGTGCGCAATTCTACAATTGGTTTCGGCTCCATTCGGCGTCACCTCAATAAACAATGCTCTCTTTTATATTACTTTTACCCAAAAGGAGAGTTAACTTTTTAATTTGCCTCAAACGAAAACTATTTTTTACTTTAGTGACAGTACAACTTTATTAAATAAACACTCAATAGAGCCTTCTCAGTTTCCTGGCTCAATAATAGTGAATTGACTGAATAGCAAGTGTTTGTAAACTGACATACCTGCCGCCACCTCTTCACTAAACACATAATTTCCAGCGGAGGGAACTACTTTATGCATAATGATCGAGTTTTGAAGTTTTGCTCTAAGGTTCCATGGACACTAGCTCTTAATTTATGTTAACATAGCTTAACTGGCCCCACACGATGGCTAATCTTCCATATTGCGTCGTTTCTAGATGCAATGGAGTTAAACAATTCCTTAGATCCCAAACACTTTATGTCTCGGCCATTGGTTATGGAAATTTGCTTAGAAATCTTAAATCCTTAGGGAAATTATATTGAGGTTGTTGAGAGAAATCGATGGCGGATTAGAAAGGATAATTAGAGCTGTTGTTGTCATGTTGGTTTTAGCTCTACGCGTTTTCTTATTCATTAAATTTGTTGTCTTCCATCGCAATAGGCGTAAACAAAAACTCTATGCCTAAAGATTAAAGGTTTAAGGGCATAAGTTAATCACAAAATTTAGGTACAGCCACATGAAACGTAGACTGAGGCAAAATGTAGTGGAGGCAGAACAAAGCCTTATAAAACTATGGTAAAAAAAAGTCTCTTGCATTCCCAAATGATTGTGCGCAGGAGGATAAGAGACGTCCATCCAAAAGGTTTTGTTGAACATGCATCAGTAACTTCTTTTTAACAAAGAGGCACAATGCAAAGTACCTTGTTTGTAGTTTGACGTCTTTCTAGTTACATCATTTGTAATACCACATGTTCTAATAATAAAGAACCTTTGTATGAAATGCAATAAGCTGTTATAATGCGGAATTGAAGAACTGGGGAAAGTTGCGCAAATGAAATTTGAAGCGACGAAATGCTTTAAACTAACTGTAACATTAAAAAGAAATGAGATGAATGTGCCTACTCTTTGTGTGGCACTGTACTATCACAAGTATCTTGGAGTTATAATCACGGAAACCCTGTCTTGGTCAAAACTTTGTGAGGAACTACGAGCAAAGGCAAACAGAGTTCTTGGTATCCTCCAAAGAAATCTCTCTACCAAGCAACTCACTGACCAAGGAACGTGCATGCACATACATCTCTTGTTCGCCCGCTGGTAAATTACAGTACTACTACATGGACTCCATACCTCAAGAAAGATATAGCAGCAATTGAATCCATACAGAGAAAAGCAGCAAGAATTGTAATGGCCGACTATCGTCGTACAAGCAGCGTTAGTACGATGCTTCAACAGCTGAAATGGATTGCGTTGGAAGAACAGAAACTTACAAATGACATTGTATTTTTCTACAAGATTCAAAATAAATTAATGAATATTGATTTCCCAGCAGAAGTACAAATGTATCACAGATCAGGACGCTTGCATCACCAATCTAATTATCGACAAGTGTCTGCTAGAATAAACTCTTACAAGAACTCTTTTTTTGTTAGAACCATTTCATTATGGAATAAATTACCAGCCTGTGTCATTAACACATCAAATGTCCTTAAATTTAAAGAACAGGCTACACGTTTTATTGTCTCTACGTAGACTAGAGTAACTACAGAATACCCCGTAACTATTGTTCTTGATTTAACCGCGCATCTATTCTTAAAGAACGACGAATGCGCAGGAATAAATTACCAACAGTTGGGGGTATTCTGTAGTTAATCTCGTAGATTATTAGCAGTCATGAATACCGCTTGTAAATTACGATCTTGTAACTGTACTGCTAGTGCTAGGATTAGCTATGCTATAGGCGAATCTTTGTTTACATTTTTAGCTCATTAGCATATGGGATTTCAGGTCTGGAGTCTCAACACCCGGTTGGGCTACAAATCAGAGTGTATTGAATATTGGAAGAACAAGATAACACTAAGCTCTCCAGCGATTTTGAGTCCGATATCTCAAATAACATGCACATATTTGGCGCGGCTTTGAAAACTCAAAATTTTAAAGTGTTTATATGGGTTTATTAAGCGTTTTGCCACCCAGCCTAGCAGCAAGTTTTGGAAATAGCTCTAAGCATCCAAAATGTTACCATTTTTGTGTAGGGAATGAAGGAATACTGTTTAAAAATAGTTTCGCTAGTTCTTTTGTTTGTTTGCTTTGTAAACTTATGAGTTATAATTAAAGATTTTCAAAACTTGCTGCTAGGCGGGGTGGCAAAACGCTTAATGAGCTCATATAAACACTAAAAAATTTTGAGTTTTCAAAGCCGCGCCAAATACGTGTTAATGGAGATATCAGACTCAGAATCGCTGGAGAGCTTAGTGTTCTCATACTTTGTTATTTAAGGTATCATAATAAACACAAATAAACAATTATTTTAAGACCCTGAGTGGTGATCCGGCCGGGAATCGAACCCGAGCCTCCCGCACAGCAGACTGACGCCTTACCAACTAGGCTAGTATCATCCTTCAAAAAGTTTTCTTCTAGTGCGCTTCTTTCAATCCACAAGGCATTATTTATTAAAGTCTTAAACCTTCTTATAATCATAAGTATATTATAAAACTAAATACAATGTTTTGCTGGTGCTAGGAACAAAGATGATGGCGACTATAGTGAGAGTGAACGATATTATATGGATGAGCGAGACCGCTGGCAAGATCATGAATGTAGCTCAGGCTCGTATGTTGAGGAAGAGCCTCGTGATCGCAAAGATAGACGATTACGTGAGATAACAGTTGAGCGACGTCATAACCGGGTGCAGCATCAAGAGACTGGAGATGAGAGTGAGAATGAAGTTGGTCATGTTCTTCCTGGGGTCAAGGAATATGAACGAGAAGCTGTTTGCGAGCAAGAGCAGCAACTCAAGCAAGAAAATAATGATAGCGACTACAACGATAAAGTCTCCACTATATCAGAAAGGCACAAAGAACAACCTGAAAAGAAACGCAAAAAGAAAGAGAAAAATTTAAAAAAACTGCGGAAGTCATCAGAATTTGAAAAAGTCAAAGCAGAGGAAATGACGACAGTTGAAAGTGTAACCAGACATCGGAAGAAACGTTCCCTCAGTAAAGACGGTAAGATTTGTCTTTTTTACAATATAACCAGACATCGGAAGAAAATTTCTTTCAGTAGAGACAGTAAGATTTGTCTTTTTCACAATATAACTAGGTAAGACTTGTCTTTTTTACAACTAACCAAACATCGGAAGAAACTTTCTCTCAGTAAAGACGGTAAGATTTGTCTCTTTTACAATATAACCAGACATCGGAAGAAACATTCTCTTATTAAAGACGGTAAGACTTGTTTGTTTACAATATGACCAGACATTCTCATTAAAGGCGGTAAGACTTGTCTTCTTTACATTTCCCTCAATGAATAACAAGACAGATAGAAAAGAGAAAACTTTAAAAAAAATTTAACATGTTCTCCAGATCAGTGGTAAAGCTCTTAACTTTTAATAATAGTAATAATAATAATAATAATAATAATAAAATATTTTCAAGGCTACGTTCTAACAACATCAAAAAAAGAATAACCTGCTGACAAGGAACAGATGTATTTCATTTATCACAAAATTTGGGAAAGTGGGGAAGCCAGAAAAAGAATTTGATTCTAGGGCGTCCATGAAGACGCCCTCATAATTACAATAGCCTTTAGTGTGTCTTTGATTGCATTAACAGATTTTCATTTCATTGTATAGGCTCAAGGGTATCCGAGGATAATGAGATTGCCGCTGAAGTTGTATCTAAGGGTCCCCAGACACCAGAACCAGAGGAGTCAGAGCACAATGAGAAATGCCCCCTTCCCTCTCCCACTGGAGAGAAAATTGTCAAGTCTAAAAAAACAGCTTCAAAGAAAAAGAAAAAACACAAACGCATTCGCACTCCACCAGAACCTGAGATTGATGAGGAAACACCAAATGTTGAGGAAGTACAGTTGCCGGAAGAAAAACAGACAGAGGAGTATGAACGCAAAGAAAGCATTACTGAGAACGTAGCAGAGAGTGGCCATCTGGAAAATGAGGTAAAAACAAGTGCTGTTGATGTACAGGTAATTTCAGAAAAGAAGGAAAACGAGACCAGATCGAGTGATGACGATGATAAGAACTTTAGTCGCTTTCCATTACCAGATGTTCATATTGGTAAAAGGGATCCAAGTGTATCTCCTAGGAAACAATATCGGGAAGATGAGAGCCTTAAAAGGGAGCGCAGTGCATCTCCCAGGAAGCCATACAAGGAGGAGGAACCTAATTTCAAACACTCTAAAGGGGATGGATTGTACAAGGCCGACAAATCGATTAGGGAAGAGAAAGTCAACAGAGAGGAGAAATTGTTCAGAGAAGAGAAGTTACACAGAGACGAGAAACCTTACAGAGACAGCAAACTTTACCGGGAAGAGAAAACAATGAGGGAAGAAAAGCCATACAGACATGAAAAATCATATAGGACTGACAAGCAGTTCGCAGAAGAGAAACCTCACAAAGATGAAAAATCCTACAAGGAAACTCGGCCATACCGTGATAATGACAAATCTTACCGAGAAGAGAAGATGTACAGGGAGGACAAAGCTCATAGCAAGGAGCGAAGAAGAGAATGGGAAGAAAAGGAAAGACCAAAGAGAGCAAAAGTGTCTCGAGAAGAGTCCCCTCCACCTCCTCCTCCCCCACCACCTGCTGATAATGTAGTCCTTTCGGAAAGCAGGACTCCAGAAGCAAGACCGCTTCCTCCACTCGGACAGGAAATTGGTCAGTATGATACTAACCGTGGTTCTTTGGGGCTGTACTCACCAGCTACTCACAGCCCTATGCAAGTTGTTGGCAAAAAGCAAACTGCAGCAGTTCTTGGAACTCCGACTCCTCCAATGATGTCTCCCTCAACACATGCACTTCCACTACCGACACAGCAGCAGTACATTACTTCAACGGCTCCACTTGGGCCGCCTGCTGCTCCTTCTCAGCAGCATAACTCTGCAGACACATTGTTAGACTTATTAAGGCGGTATCCAGTTATGTGGCAAGGGATTATTGCACTGAAAAATGATCAAGCAGCAGTTCAGATGCACTACCTGGCAGGTAATGCACAACTGGCAGAACTTTCACTGCCCCAGATACCAGTGCATGGAATGGGTGGTGTGCCACCTCCCTTAAGGATATCTCAGCGAATGCGGCTGGAACCATCACAGCTTGAGGGAGTGATTAGAAGAATGCAGGTTAGTCGTCATTGTGCTCTATCATTGCATTGCACTTTTGAAATAGATGGCAATTATTCTTATCACAGAACTAAATAGCACAAACAATTGCCAAGCTTGTTTCGCAGTGCATGAAAAAAAAAGCTTATTTTGCAATGAAAACGCTGCATACTAAAGAGCTAAATAGCTAAATCCGTTATGAACCAAGTGGCCCATGGAGCCGGCACTTATCTCTGGTTTCTGCATTGTTAAACAGACGAGAGTCTTTAACTCCCCTTGATGGTACTCGTTTACTTACACCGAATGGATGGAAAGCTGAGTTAGCTTAGGCTGAAAAGAAAGTTACACAAATATTCAAATCTCAGCAAAGCCGGGATCGAACTGGGGACTTTGTGGTCAGAAGGCAGAGATTTTACGAACTGTGCCAACCATGCTCTCTTGAAAACTTTCCAGAGAACTTCTTATTTAGTACTTTGTTCAGTATACTGACGAAATTTACACATTTATGTGACCTTTTTCTAGCTAGAGCTCACTCAGTTTTCCATCCTTCTGAGGTCAGTCAGTGAGTACCAGCATCTGCTGGGAGATGACCTGCGATTTATTAGTGTCCCATCCAGGGGGATTCATAGACTCTGATCCACTACACAAACCAGATCCATGCGCCACTGGGCTCTAAAGGATTTAGCTATTCTAAAGTACTAAAGGATGCGACAGGTTTTAAGAAAATACACTCTTTTCCTTTATGGTAGATTTTCTGCAACTTGACTTGTTGCTTCAAAAGTTCGTTTTGTTTGTGTTTGTAAAGCAGATTCTGTACACCCATTAGCTGTTTTTTTCAGTAGAAGTTTTTCAACTCGTTTAGACTTTGTCTATATATGGGGGTCGGGATAAGGACCATTCTCTCCTAAAATATTTTAACGTTAAGTAAAAATATGTTTTCTTCCGTTATAAGAATTTTAGACAAATTTCTATACTGTTGTTGAGCTCTGGGAGCTATAAAGTTTTTATCATGCAAAAAACAAAATGAGTTTACCTGCAGTATAGGACTACTGGATTATATTGGCTATAAAGGTGATGCAAGCTCAGAAGTTCTTGGATTTCAGGGCGCCTGTGGGTCATTAAAAGTCTTACTTTGATTTTGAGTAATTTAGGACTTGAAAAGGTCTCTAAAAGGAAAAGTTCTTTGTTTAGGTCCACAAGTCAAAAGTGTTTCTGCCACAGGTTATAATTTGAAGCTTTTTCTGTTTATCTTGCTTATCACACAGACTGAATGTCTCGAAGTAGCATCAAAAATGCCCAAGAAATCTCTCTAGCAGTCATTTCAAAGCCCGCAGTCCTCTTGGGCTGCGGACTATCTAATCTTTCACTAGATCACGTGAGCAACATTTTGAGGTGCATAGGTCTTAACTTTTGTAGTTTGAGTCTTAAAAAGTCTTTAAAAGGTGTTAAATTAACTGAGTTGGAACCTGCAGGAACTCTTGATAAACGTAACTTACCACTCGTATTAATGCTGACTCGTAAATCTACCTCGAAAAACTCAAAGCAACTTTCACAATAAAAACGATAAACGAAAAAAAGCTTCACTCAAACAACTCAGTATGACTATGGCTATAACTACAACTAGCCTGCTACTTTCCCGGAGCTGCAACGAATGACTGCATAAAAAAGAAGCAAAGCTTTATGAATGCCCCTGAAACAAATCAGCAAGTATTCGTAATCGTGGATTATCCGAAGAAAAATATTAACGTTGGTTCCAATAATTCATCTGTTTACATGTTTTGTAGCGACTTTCCCACCACTACAGTACCCTGCCTCAAGAGCTAAAACGTGTGCATCATAAATGGTAGAGAATTGTTGAGATAGGAGCTCGATACCCAAAATAGATCCCAAATGAATATCACTTAGGACTAGGAGAGGGTCTGGTACGGGTTAGGACAGAGTGAAGGATATTATGACGTGTTTAATCAGATCTTAACACTTAAGTTAAATATATGTTCTTTGTATGTTCATTATGGACAGGTTGACAATGAGCACTGCCTGTTATTGGCTCTTCCTTGTGGACGGGACCCCCTGGATGTACATGCGCAGACCCGAGCCTTAAGGAATGGGTTCATAAACTATCTGCAGCAGAAACAAGCTGCAGGGATTATTAATGTAGCAGGACAAGGATCTTCACAGGTGAGTTTGTAGTTACGGAATGCTAGAACTAACCTAGTTTTGTTTGAATCTATTGGTATAGTAGATTAACTCTGTGTAGTTTTTTTAAAATTGAAGTCAAACTACATTGAGAAATTAGATATAGAAACTAAGAAAACTCTCTAGAAAAGATTTGATACCGTGGTCGCTAATGAGATTTTCAGCGGTACTGTATGACGTAGTTATGGTATTCAGAGCTTAAATATGGCAGTGTGCTTCGAAATATTGATATTTTGTGGGCGATCTATGTCTTGCGAAGTTAGTTTTCTTTTATAGGAGCCAAAAACTACACAGTAAACATGTTTTTCTCGTTTTAATCATTCTAGTATCGTAACCTACGTCATAAACAACCGCTGACATCACATTTTGAGCCGTCGATCAAATCTTGTCGATTCGTTACCAAACATCAATTTTTTTTGAACTGCTCTGCTAACAGCTTAAAAAAACTTCATATAGTTGTTCTACTATGCCTAAATGTGTTTTTATATATATTTCATGATATGAACCATCTTCGCCTTTATGTACAGATTTTAAGCAGTTGCGATAGAGAATTGTCCAAAAAAACTTTAGATCTCAACGGTATTCGAACTTGTATCCTCTGCAATATCGGTGCAGGACTTTTAAGGCAGAGATAAATTCGCTGTAAAGAGTTTGAAACAAACGAATTTGTAAATTAAATGGGCGGCAATAGTAAGTTCAAATCAAACATGGCAGGCAAATGGATAAAACTGACTTTGTTAAAGACAAAGTCAACTAACTCTGCAAAAAATAATACCAAAAAGATTTTGGAGGAAAAAGGTCCTAGCAGAGTAAAGAAAAAGTGGATAGTTTCATTCTTTAGCTAGAAAACTACAGTTTCACGATCAATAATCTCTTTGTTTCGAATGAAACCCAAGCTAAGATAGCAGGTCAGTTCTATTGAGTTCTCTTTCATTTCCATTCCTTTTATACTTGCAAAGATTGTTCCATCTTTCATAGCCATCCCTTATACACTCATTTCATCAAAGTTTTCTTGATGGTCCCCTCTCTCCCCCTTTCGCTTCTTCCCCCCAAAAAATTTCTGGCCACGTCCTGCATTAATAACGTCGTCGTTTAAAACTTGGTACATACTCGATAAAAATAACTATGCTATACGGATCCAATTTCTGTTTCCACCAATAATTTCGTTTACACTTGGTTAGTTTAGTAGTTGACAAAGTTTTTAATCAGCCATTGGGGAGGAAGGGGGAGGGGAAGGGAGGAAGGG